>CALYJB010000322.1:7500-15000 GCA_944738965.1 Nebria brevicollis
ATATGTCACATAATGATGTATATAAAAATGTATACCTCTTTTTGTAAATATATTTTTATATATTCAAATTTTTCCTCACCATAACAGCACCTATATACAGAGTGATATGTGCGTACCGACAGATAGACGAGATATATATAGAAAAGTGATGTATTGTGATAATACGTTGATACTCACCACACGAACACATATCGCAGCAAACTAACTTACATACATACATACATAGCAGCACAAACATCCACACACACACATAATCATCACATCAATCACAATCAAGGTTAATGCATTCTTTAGATGATTTGTATGGGGATGTGTATTGTGTTGCTGCTGCTGTTCTTGTTGTTGTTGTTGTGCGAGGGATGTGTAAGAGCAGCGCGTGCGTTATTTTCTATATGCAATGAATGTATATATATATCAAATATTATAAAAATGTATATATGTATTTTTATGTATCTCTTTCTCAACACTCATCAATTTCGTATTTGTATATATAGTGTTTTTTCTATATAGCATTTGATTGAAACACACCAACATCAACATCGGATTTCTCCTAGGGCTTAGGATCGACTGACTCGTGTGCAACAGCTGTTCACACGAAACCCTTCTCCACGTCAGTCCTCCAGGGTCTCGCTGGAGTTTTTGCTACGACCACCAAGATCTGCACCGACGGCGGCTCCAGATGGGCTCACGCCCAATCCTTCTGCGCTCACCGCCGCGACCATCCTACTCATCGTGACATAACGGTGCTCGACCACGCGTACGCAGTTAACAAAACATCCGAATTGCCACGACGGTAGAGTATAAGCATGACACTTTAGCGCCATCCATTTTCAGGGCTAGTAACTTCGGCAGGTGAGTTGTTACACACTCCTTGGCGGATTCCGACTTCCATGGCCACCGTCCTGCTGTCTTAAGTTACCAACGCCTTTCATGGTATCCCATAAGTGTCAATTTTGGCGCTTTAACTCTACGTTTGGTTCATCCCACAGCGCCAGTTCTGCTTACCAAAAGTGGCCCACTTGGCATTCATTGATCCGATCTCCGGCTTCATGCGTTAAGCAAGCCGGAGATCTCACCCATTTAAAGTTTGAGAATAGGTTGAGGCCGTTTCGACCCCAATGCCTCTAATCATTCGCTTTACCGGATGAGACTCATTCACAATTTTGTGTTATTCAATCGAATGCCAGCTATCCTGAGGGAAACTTCGGATGGAACCAGCTACTAGATGGTTCGATGAGTCTATCGCCGCTATACCAAGTTCTTACGATC
Organism: Nebria brevicollis; assembly: GCA_944738965.1. Taxonomy (NCBI): domain Eukaryota; kingdom Metazoa; phylum Arthropoda; class Insecta; order Coleoptera; family Carabidae; genus Nebria; species Nebria brevicollis. The sequence continues at coordinate 8,770 of CALYJB010000322.1, forward strand.
GATTTGCACGTCAGAATCGCTACGGACTTCCATCAGGGTTTCCCCTGACTTCATCCTGACCTGGCATAGGTCACCATCTTTCGGGTCCCAGCGTGTACGCTCTAGATCCGCCCCAACTCGCAATGAGTGTGAGGGACGGTCCGGGAGTGCGAGGCTTCACCGACAATTGGGAAGCCCATCTTCCCTTAGTTTATGTAAAAATTATAAACTTTTACTTTCATTTCGCCTTTAGGTTTAGTTTGTGTATCTGACCCAATGACTCGCGTACATGCTAGACTCCTTGGTCCGTGTTTCAAGACGGGTCCTGAAAGTACCCAAAGCTCAGACGTCGCCGACGGGTGACGCGGGATCGGTTACATAGCCCATGCGACCAACAGTAATGCGAGTGCGGAATCGGCACCAGTCCAATTTCCACGGTCTACACAGAGTTTACTTGTCACAGGGTGTGAAAACGCTCCGCTACAAAAGAGCAGCGACCCACCACCTGACGGTTTCTACCATCGAGTCACCTGCCGGGATACCGCTAAGGTCTGTGCGACAACAGGCACGCTACTGCGAATAAGCTCAGCAAACGGTGTTGCCGTACAGGCTGTCCTTATAGCGCGGATACCATAGACAAGTGCCCAATGGGTCGCGACGCATCTACTAGGATAGAAATGCACACCTCCTGCAGTAAACAGCACTGATAACGGGGCGTCCAGCACTACAACGGCGCGAACCGAGGCAGCACGAAGACGTCCCATGTAAAACGTTACCAGTGTGCTACCACAGGCGAGGTGATTGAATCTCTCCCTTCGAATAGTTCGGGTTTCTCAGGTTTACCCCTGAACGGTTTCACGTACTATTGAACTCTCTCTTCAAAGTTCTTTTCAACTTTCCCTCACGGTACTTGTTCGCTATCGGTCTCGTGGTTATATTTAGCCTTAGATGGAGTTTACCACCCACTTAGAGCTGCACTCTCAAGCAACCCGACTCTAAGGAGAAACCCACCCGGACGTGGTAACGGTCACTACGGGCCTGGCACCCTCTATGGGTGTGTGGCCCCGTTCAAGAAGGACTTGGACACGTTACACACTTACCGCGTTAACTGGGCTCTCCTAAACACCACATTGCCCTGTAGCCGTTTCCGACTACGGGCTTCGGTGCTGGGCTTTTCCCTGTTCGCTCGCCGCTACTAAGGGAATCCTTGTTAGTTTCTTTTCCTCCGCTTAGTAATATGCTTAAATTCAGCGGGTAGTCACACCTGCTCTGAGGTCGCATAAATAAATATAGATATAGATATATATTAATATATTTCTATTATATATTATTAAAAACTTTCACGATATATGCTATATCGTTATCAGAGAATACAAGTTGCACATACACACAGAACACGTATTACGTTTCCTGCACTCATAATGTACAAAAACCATTATAAACACACACATCGTAATCAACAGGCAGGTCCGAGAGACAATATGTGCAATATGTGTAGTTGTTGGTTTCGTAACACTCGGCCTCTTTGACATTTTTTTGGTGTATAACATACACACACACACACACACAAAATAAAAAAACACTCATATAGAAAAAGATATCTCAATTGACACCACCTCTACGTCTCAAGTAGACGACCCAAACTCACACCAGTCGTCACCATAAATTCTCTAACCACGGCATATATCACACATCATAACCAAATAGCCAATACAGTTTATGTAGAATATAACTATAGACGTATTATGAAGGAGTGGTGGTGATCTACACCACCATCACCAACATGACTGCACGAACAAATTTGCTATATAGTGTATATTGGAATATCTCAAGTGGCCGTCACATTTGTAGTTTACATAGATTTTCAGTGTATTAGAATCATCATCCGCATGCAGCATACAATAACGATACACGGTGTTTTTGACGTAAGTTACGGACAGAGTATAGTGAGAACATGAACAACGTCAGGTCACTTACACTCTACATCATCGCAAACAGTGTATATAGTTAGGTAAAGAGAGTGATCGCGTGTAAAAGGTCTTGATCGGTATAGGGGGCAACTACAACAGCAACAACATTTTTCGTATATATTTCCCCACATACAAATATACTACACAAACTGCCTCAGAATTGTATTGTATAACGGAGAGTGTGACAAATGTTAGATATATAATTAAGTGAACATACACAACAACACAACAACACATATATATATGTATAATGTGTGATTTTGTAAACTGATCTGTGCTATATAGTTCAAAGCAAACACTGTGCGCTTAAATGTTGAACGTAACAATTTGTATGAGTAGGGACGCTTGGTCTTTGCTTGAACGACCACTGGAATCGTGTAAGTGTGCACAAGTATACGTACGAGTAGTAGTAAACTTGTTTAATTGCACAAATACAGAGACACTGGGACACGTCCAGACCGATTGTATACTCTTGTTACTTAACACACACACAGTGAGTGACAGTGAACACACAGTTTTAACATTCACAACACAATATAGTAATATATAATATATATTTATATATAGTGTGTGTTTGCGTGCAGAGATTCCCTCTAATAACTAACATTGCACTAGCATCTCCTCAATAAACTCCCACAGCGTATTGATAGTAATATACTTTATATAGATATGTGGGTGTGTATAGAAATATAAAAACATTGGAGTGATGATGTTGCCACAAGTTCCTATAACCCTGCCATACAAGAGACTTCTAAATTTGAACACTCACTTACAGAACAACTGTTCTCATAATGATAATAATGATATTATTATGTATATTATGTGATAATGTAAAGACGGACGAGCGCTACCCACTCTGGTCACACTCTGGCCGCACAGCATTAATACGTAAAGACACACTAAAATGTGTGTAAAGTTATACGAGTATGCGATGTTTAATATATAAATGTGATAATAATACGACTATGCGTTCTCTAGCGTTTGTGCCGTTGACTTGAGACCGATATATACACACAAAATTGTATTGGCATATACGGCTTGGTTTCTTTCTTTCTATATAGTTATTTATAATAGCTATAAATATGATATAAAGTGTAGTATAGAGAGTAAAATATTATGGTTTCTAGTGGTGTGTAGGACGACACACACGAGACGACAGTGATGTCGATATCTATGATTTTTCTATAATATTAGAGTGAATTTATATATGTATGTATTAATGTATATATATATGCTAGTACCATGACAGAAGAGGCTTCTCTTTGTGAAACTACTGACAACAACAACAGCAGCAGCAGCACACTGACTACTACGGTGTTGTCGGATTGTGTTTTGGTCTATTATGTACGAGTACAAGTCACACGCGTGTGTGTATGTGTTTGAGTATCTTAATAACACATATACGCTACCGGTTAGGTTTGCGACGAACTGTATCAACATATAACACATCAGATGCCCGCGCGTCTATAGCGCTTGACAAGTGAGTGGTGTTTTACTACTCAGTCGCCGCTCACCTTCTATTTAAGGAACCGGGCTGGGTTTGGTATATTAAACTGTATACATGTTTAAAAAAGTCCCAGTCCACAGAGTGTTCTCTGTATATCTAAATATATTCCAATATATTGAATATTGATAATAAATAAAATAATACACATATTCACTACGGGGACTCCTCTGTCACACAGAGTAGAGTACAGACTATGAAATGGTGGTGTGTTGTGTTTTGTAGGTGTGTGTGTGTGTGTATATTGTACGTCTGCGAGTGCAAAATCACAGACGCACACACATCATCTACAACATCAACCGGCAAACACACAAACATCAACCAGCCACACGCACAGACGGCAGAACAATTTTATACATCAGAATAACCCCAACGCCGGATACCCAACATCGCCTGACATCTATTACACAGCAACACATAACCACCGGTGTGTGTGTGTGTGCGCCGTGAATCTGCTCGCGTTGTCTGTATACTCGAACTACTGTGTGTTGTGTGTGTGCGCATGTGTGTGTACTGTTGTTTAATCAAGTACATGTTAGAGACAGAGTGTTTTCCTCTGTCTAAATTTAGTAGCAATGATTGAACGCGAATACAAAACAGCAACAGCAGCAACAGCAACAGCAGCAGCAGCAACAGAAGCAACAGCAGAGACAGCAGAAACACACACACACACTAGTGGTGGCAGCGGTGTATACTGAAGACCGGCAGTCTGGTAATTGTAATACGACCCTCAGCCAGGCGTAGTCCAGGAACAGTATCCGAGGACCGCAATATGCGTTCGAAATGTCGATGTTCATGTGTCCTGCAGTTCACAAGTTGACGCGCATTTAGCTGCGTTCTTCATCGACCCACGAGCCGAGTGATCCACCGTTCAGGGTTATATTTGTTAGGATTATAATAATATTCATTCATTTTCCGCCACACACAATTCTTTATTGATCATCATCATCAACAGCATAATAATAATAATAATAAAAAATTTTTGTATAATAATGGTCACCACACACAGACACATATTATATGTGTCACCGATCAGACACTAACCACTCACCACTGCCCCCCCCAATTGTAAATGTGTAAGGCCGAGTCAAAACCTTACACACACATTATATTCATATATATGTATATATATATAGCAAATGGCTATCGTCCACTGGTGCGACGATTGAGTGACTAGCCGTCGTCGGTGACTTATTCTTGCGTGTTGCGTGTGAGTGTGTTGTTACAAATAACTAGTCCCTACTAGCGCAAACTGGCCTGTGTGTACTGCATTATCACCGCACGTCTCTCTATCTGCTGTGCGAGTCAATGTGTGTCTTTTCTCACCACTTAAATTTAATGATGTACAGAGGAGACCGTGTCCCTCCTCTGCTAGTGGTAGAAAAGACATCACCACAACAGTATTTTATAAATATGTAGAGACCGTCACAGCGATGGGTCAGACAGACACACAAAACTAGTCGTCGCACAATAAGTGTAATTGTCGATGCAACAAACAGCAACATCAGCGTCAACAACAGCAACAAGAATAATTTTTGATAATTTCCGGGGGTTTCTTTTAATAGATGTGTGAGTGTGGATGTACGAGGGGGTAACATACACAACATCACCTAACACTCAGTGCTATATAACGGTTATCCCTATATGTTTATATACGTTATTGGCCAATGAGTGGTGATACACACAAACATCACACGTATATACCTCACATACAACACATACAACCTACCAACACTGTTGGACACTTTCACAAGCAATTACCCCGTGACTCGGTGTTAGGCTCTGTTTACTGGTGCATACACAGATTCAAACCTAACAATCACAAACCGCGGTGCGCATACACGTTTCCATGTCATATCGCGAGAGGCTTCTGTGTTGTGCGTAGTGAGGTGTGTGAGAAAGTTTGTGTATATCGATTTGTCTCATTATCGTTGTACGACATCTCGTCCTCTTCCAAACCACACACCCATACCATACTATACCATACGATATACCATACATAACCACAACACAAATCTAAATATATATGTACATTTTACATTTCTCAACATACACAGTCAGCACACACAGCTCGTGTGTTTGTCAGTCAGTGTAGATCGATATAATATATATATGATGTGTGCGTTATGTATATAATGTATATATTATAAATGCTAAGTATGTTGATGGATAATATAGAGAAGATAAGAGTAACGTGAGATGAAGCCACCATCATCATCATCATCATCATCATCTTCAGTGCCACCAATATTATACACATATAAAAATGTATATTATAAAATATCACATTTTCACTCTGTCCCCCTGTTTACGAAATTTTATTATGTGGACTGTTTAGGATCAAGTGTCCGGTCGTTACAGAGAGGGTATATGGTGTTGCCCGTGCACATTTCTCAATTTTTATTTATATATTTGTTTCTTTCTTTAGAGACACAGTAATGATCCTTCCGCAGGTTCACCTACGGAAACCTTGTTACGACTTTTACTTCCTCTAAATGATCAAGTTCGGTCATCTTCCCAGCGACATCGGCAAATGTCGAAACGCCGGCCGAGTACCAGTCCGAAGACCTCACTAAATCATTCAATCGGTAGTAGCGACGGGCGGTGTGTACAAAGGGCAGGGACTTAATCAACACGAGTTTATGACTCGCGCTTACTGGGAATTCCTCGTTCATGGGGAATAATTGCAATCCCCAATCCCTAGCACGAAGGAGGTTCAGCGGGTTACCCGGACCATTCGGCCAGGGAAGACACGCTGATTCCTTCAGTGTAGCGCGC
>CALYJB010000322.1:22500-25385 GCA_944738965.1 Nebria brevicollis
ACAGGCACGCTACTGCGAATAAACTCAGCAAACGGTGTTGCCGTACAGGCTGTCCTTATAGCGCGGATACCATAGACAAGTGCCCAATGGGTCGCGACGCATCTACTAGGATAGAAATGCACACCTCCTGCAGTAAACAGCACTGATAACGGGGCGTCCAGCACTACAACGGCGCGAACCGAGGCAGCACGAAGACGTCCCATGTAAAACGTTACCAGTGTGCTACCACAGGCGAGGTGATTGAATCTCTCCCTTCGAATAGTTCGGGTTTCTCAGGTTTACCCCTGAACGGTTTCACGTACTATTGAACTCTCTCTTCAAAGTTCTTTTCAACTTTCCCTCACGGTACTTGTTCGCTATCGGTCTCGTGGTTATATTTAGCCTTAGATGGAGTTTACCACCCACTTAGAGCTGCACTCTCAAGCAACCCGACTCTAAGGAGAAACCCACCCGGACGTGGTAACGGTCACTACGGGCCTGGCACCCTCTATGGGTGTGTGGCCCCGTTCAAGAAGGACTTGGACACGTTACACACTTACCGCGTTAACTGGGCTCTCCTAAACACCACATTGCCCTGTAGCCGTTTCCGACTACGGGCTTCGGTGCTGGGCTTTTCCCTGTTCGCTCGCCGCTACTAAGGGAATCCTTGTTAGTTTCTTTTCCTCCGCTTAGTAATATGCTTAAATTCAGCGGGTAGTCACACCTGCTCTGAGGTCGCATAAATAAATATAGATATAGATATATATTAATATATTTCTATTATATATTATTAAAAACTTTCACGATATATGCTATATCGTTATCAGAGAATACAAGTTGCACATACACACAGAACACGTATTACGTTTCCTGCACTCATAATGTACAAAAACCATTATAAACACACACATCGTAATCAACAGGCAGGTCCGAGAGACAATATGTGCAATATGTGTAGTTGTTGGTTTCGTAACACTCGGCCTCTTTGACATTTTTTTGGTGTATAACATACACACACACACACACACAAAATAAAAAAACACTCATATAGAAAAAGATATCTCAATTGACACCACCTCTACGTCTCAAGTAGACGACCCAAACTCACACCAGTCGTCACCATAAATTCTCTAACCACGGCATATATCACACATCATAACCAAATAGCCAATACAGTTTATGTAGAATATAACTATAGACGTATTATGAAGGAGTGGTGGTGATCTACACCACCATCACCAACATGACTGCACGAACAAATTTGCTATATAGTGTATATTGGAATATCTCAAGTGGCCGTCACATTTGTAGTTTACATAGATTTTCAGTGTATTAGAATCATCATCCGCATGCAGCATACAATAACGATACACGGTGTTTTTGACGTAAGTTACGGACAGAGTATAGTGAGAACATGAACAACGTCAGGTCACTTACACTCTACATCATCGCAAACAGTGTATATAGTTAGGTAAAGAGAGTGATCGCGTGTAAAAGGTCTTGATCGGTATAGGGGGCAACTACAACAGCAACAACATTTTTCGTATATATTTCCCCACATACAAATATACTACACAAACTGCCTCAGAATTGTATTGTATAACGGAGAGTGTGACAAATGTTAGATATATAATTAAGTGAACATACACAACAACACAACAACACATATATATATGTATAATGTGTGATTTTGTAAACTGATCTGTGCTATATAGTTCAAAGCAAACACTGTGCGCTTAAATGTTGAACGTAACAATTTGTATGAGTAGGGACGCTTGGTCTTTGCTTGAACGACCACTGGAATCGTGTAAGTGTGCACAAGTATACGTACGAGTAGTAGTAAACTTGTTTAATTGCACAAATACAGAGACACTGGGACACGTCCAGACCGATTGTATACTCTTGTTACTTAACACACACACAGTGAGTGACAGTGAACACACAGTTTTAACATTCACAACACAATATAGTAATATATAATATATATTTATATATAGTGTGTGTTTGCGTGCAGAGATTCCCTCTAATAACTAACATTGCACTAGCATCTCCTCAATAAACTCCCACAGCGTATTGATAGTAATATACTTTATATAGATATGTGGGTGTGTATAGAAATATAAAAACATTGGAGTGATGATGTTGCCACAAGTTCCTATAACCCTGCCATACAAGAGACTTCTAAATTTGAACACTCACTTACAGAACAACTGTTCTCATAATGATAATAATGATATTATTATGTATATTATGTGATAATGTAAAGACGGACGAGCGCTACCCACTCTGGTCACACTCTGGCCGCACAGCATTAATACGTAAAGACACACTAAAATGTGTGTAAAGTTATACGAGTATGCGATGTTTAATATATAAATGTGATAATAATACGACTATGCGTTCTCTAGCGTTTGTGCCGTTGACTTGAGACCGATATATACACACAAAATTGTATTGGCATATACGGCTTGGTTTCTTTCTTTCTATATAGTTATTTATAATAGCTATAAATATGATATAAAGTGTAGTATAGAGAGTAAAATATTATGGTTTCTAGTGGTGTGTAGGACGACACACACGAGACGACAGTGATGTCGATATCTATGATTTTTCTATAATATTAGAGTGAATTTATATATGTATGTATTAATGTATATATATATGCTAGTACCATGACAGAAGAGGCTTCTCTTTGTGAAACTACTGACAACAACAACAGCAGCAGCAGCACACTGACTACTACGGTGTTGTCGGATTGTGTTTTGGTCTATTATGTACGAGTACAAGTCACACGCGTGTGTGTATGTGTTTGAGTATCTTAATAACACATATACGCTACCGGTTAGGTTTGCGACGAACTGTATCAACATATAACACATCAGATGCCCGCGCGTCTATAGCGCTTG
>CALYJB010000323.1:7500-17500 GCA_944738965.1 Nebria brevicollis
TACCATACCCCAGCTGCATACGTCATGGCCGCAAGAATCATACCCTTGTAGACGACGCGAACAGCGCGCCGCCCCAAGCCCCAATCTCTCCTGAGGACTCGACGAAGTCCTCCAATCGCGCTCGTCACTTTCATCCTTAACATTCGCAGATGCGGTTTGAAGTCCATTCTTTCACTCATACTGACGCCTAGGTAAGTAACCTCGCGCGCGTACGTCACTTGCATTCCATCCAGTCTCACGTTTGGTGCCCTACGCACGGACAACCTCCCCTTCATCAGCATACACACTGTCTTCTCACGAGACACATCTACACCAACCCGACCACCCCATTCACTCGCACAGTTCATACCGATAGAGCCACGCTCCTCCAACTCCCTTCTGCTGTTCCCCTCGACCAACAACAGAAGATCGTCGGCGTAGGCAATGGTCTCTATCCCCCTCGCCGTCAAATCATGCAACAACTCATCCATCATCATGTTCCAAACCATGGGGCCACACACTGAGCCTTGCGGACACCCGCGCTCGACATTCTTCCATACAGTATCATGCATACCTGAGATACAGACCCGTCTGTTCTCGAAATAACTCACCCAGAGATCCTGCTCGGCACAGTCCATTTGCGCTAGCTTTCGCAGGGTGCAACCCCAATTGAGGTGATCGAAGGCACCCCGGAAATCTACAAATATACCCAACACATACTGGCTTTGTGAGCCACTCACGAAGGTCTTCGCCCTATACAACGCATCGACAGTTGACTTTCCACAGCGAAAGCCATACTGCCTATCACTCATACTTGCAGCTAACTTATCTTCCATCCGATTCACCATCATGCGTTCCAACACTTTGCTCAGTACTGGAAGGAGACAGATCGGCCTGTACGATCTAGGGTTCGATCTAGGCTTCTCTGCCGACTTCAACAGTACGCAGACTTTCGCCTGCTTCCACACGGTAGGGAAGTACCCTGCATTCAGACAGCTATCAAACATAACTTTCACGTGGTCAGGGATTGCCCACCATAGTCGGCGAACAATCTCCGGCCCAAACCCATCTAAACCTGCTGCACGCTTACACTTCATTCTCATGACTGCACCGTTTATCTCACCGGGTGTAAGTAGATAGGGACAGTGGGAATCTCGTTAATCCATTCATGCGCGTCACTAATTAGATGACGAGGCATTTGGCTACCTTAAGAGAGTCATAGTTACTCCCGCCGTTTACCCGCGCTTGCTTGAATTTCTTCACTTTGACATTCAGAGCACTGGGCAGAAATCACATTGCGTCAACACCCGCTGGGGCCATCGCAATGCTTTGTTTTAATTAGACAGTCGGATTCCCCAGGTCCGTGCCAGTTCTGAGCTGTACGTTAAATGGCGGCCGACGAGGACATCCAGCGATAGCGTGAACCATCCGACCCAGAGCCTCATAGCAAGTAAGTTCCGTGGGAGGCCAAGGCACGGGACCGAGTTTGGATTCGCGCAAGATTCACGAAAGCACAGTGGCACACACGCATGTACGCGGTCGACAGACCGTGGACAGGTATGACGTATACAATCGTTTCACTAGTCTGCACCTCGCCCAGGCCCGGCACGTTAGCCGAAACCCACTTCGCTTACCCGCCCGACACGCCCCGCACCCCAGAGCCAATCCTTATCCCGAAGTTACGGATCCAATTTGCCGACTTCCCTTACCTACATTATTCTATCGACTAGAGGCTCTTAACCTTGGAGACCTGCTGCGGATATGGGTACGAACCGGCGCGACACCTCCACGTGGCCCTCTCCTGGATTTTCAAGGTCCGAGGGGACAATCCGGACACCGCCGCAACTGCGGTGCTCTTCGCGTTCCAAACCCTATCTCCCTGCTAGAGGATTCCAGGGAACTCGAACGCTCAAACAGAAAAGAAAACTCTTCCCGGATCTCCCGACGGCGTCTCCAGGTCATTTTGGGTTACCCCGACGAACTCTCTTGCGAGGGCCCGAATTTTTAACGGTTCCGCTGCCGGGTTCCGGAATAGGAACCGGATTCCCTTTCGCCCGATGGGTGTGATACCAACAAAAATAAAAAATTCTTTTATATACAGAAAAAGAAGTGTGTGTGTGTATGAGATACATCATATATGATCGAATCTTATACTAGATGAAAACACATCATCACGAAAATAAACTACACATCAAACATTATCCACTTTCCATCTCGCCGCAAATACACACACATGTAACTTATGTTATGGTGTTGACAGGACGACAGAGAGATATATGTATATTTTATATATTATACACGATATACAAACATTATATACCACATACTATGCGCACAAACAACAACTACAACTTCAACTAGCACTATCTAGGAGGTTGTTGTTGATGATGATATATCTATATAGAGGAGACACACACAGTGTTTCATATATATGTCACATAATGATGTATATAAAAATGTATACCTCTTTTTGTAAATATATTTTTATATATTCAAATTTTTCCTCACCATAACAGCACCTATATACAGAGTGATATGTGCGTACCGACAGATAGACGAGATATATATAGAAAAGTGATGTATTGTGATAATACGTTGATACTCACCACACGAACACATATCGCAGCAAACTAACTTACATACATACATACATAGCAGCACAAACATCCACACACACACATAATCATCACATCAATCACAATCAAGGTTAATGCATTCTTTAGATGATTTGTATGGGGATGTGTATTGTGTTGCTGCTGCTGTTCTTGTTGTTGTTGTTGTGCGAGGGATGTGTAAGAGCAGCGCGTGCGTTATTTTCTATATGCAATGAATGTATATATATATCAAATATTATAAAAATGTATATATGTATTTTTATGTATCTCTTTCTCAACACTCATCAATTTCGTATTTGTATATATAGTGTTTTTTCTATATAGCATTTGATTGAAACACACCAACATCAACATCGGATTTCTCCTAGGGCTTAGGATCGACTGACTCGTGTGCAACAGCTGTTCACACGAAACCCTTCTCCACGTCAGTCCTCCAGGGTCTCGCTGGAGTATTTGCTACTACCACCAAGATCTGCACCGACGGCGGCTCCAGATGGGCTCACGCCCAATCCTTCTGCGCTCACCGCCGCGACCATCCTACTCATCGTGACATAACGGTGCTCGACCACGCGTACGCAGTTAACAAAACATCCGAATTGCCACGACGGTAGAGTATAAGCATGACACTTTAGCGCCATCCATTTTCAGGGCTAGTAACTTCGGCAGGTGAGTTGTTACACACTCCTTGGCGGATTCCGACTTCCATGGCCACCGTCCTGCTGTCTTAAGTTACCAACGCCTTTCATGGTATCCCATAAGTGTCAATTTTGGCGCTTTAACTCTACGTTTGGTTCATCCCACAGCGCCAGTTCTGCTTACCAAAAGTGGCCCACTTGGCATTCATTGATCCGATCTCCGGCTTCATGCGTTAAGCAAGCCGGAGATCTCACCCATTTAAAGTTTGAGAATAGGTTGAGGCCGTTTCGACCCCAATGCCTCTAATCATTCGCTTTACCGGATGAGACTCATTCACAATTTTGTGTTATTCAATCGAATGCCAGCTATCCTGAGGGAAACTTCGGATGGAACCAGCTACTAGATGGTTCGATGAGTCTATCGCCGCTATACCAAGTTCTTACGATCGATTTGCACGTCAGAATCGCTACGGACTTCCATCAGGGTTTCCCCTGACTTCATCCTGACCTGGCATAGGTCACCATCTTTCGGGTCCCAGCGTGTACGCTCTAGATCCGCCCCAACTCGCAATGAGTGTGAGGGACGGTCCGGGAGTGCGAGGCTTCACCGACAATTGGGAAGCCCATCTTCCCTTAGTTTATGTAAAAATTATAAACTTTTACTTTCATTTCGCCTTTAGGTTTAGTTTGTGTATCTGACCCAATGACTCGCGTACATGCTAGACTCCTTGGTCCGTGTTTCAAGACGGGTCCTGAAAGTACCCAAAGCTCAGACGTCGCCGACGGGTGACGCGGGATCGGTTACATAGCCCATGCGACCAACAGTAATGCGAGTGCGGAATCGGCACCAGTCCAATTTCCACGGTCTACACAGAGTTTACTTGTCACAGGGTGTGAAAACGCTCCGCTACAAAAGAGCAGCGACCCACCACCTGACGGTTTCTACCATCGAGTCACCTGCCGGGATACCGCTAAGGTCTGTGCGACAACAGGCACGCTACTGCGAATAAACTCAGCAAACGGTGTTGCCGTACAGGCTGTCCTTATAGCGCGGATACCATAGACAAGTGCCCAATGGGTCGCGACGCATCTACTAGGATAGAAATGCACACCTCCTGCAGTAAACAGCACTGATAACGGGGCGTCCAGCACTACAACGGCGCGAACCGAGGCAGCACGAAGACGTCCCATGTAAAACGTTACCAGTGTGCTACCACAGGCGAGGTGATTGAATCTCTCCCTTCGAATAGTTCGGGTTTCTCAGGTTTACCCCTGAACGGTTTCACGTACTATTGAACTCTCTCTTCAAAGTTCTTTTCAACTTTCCCTCACGGTACTTGTTCGCTATCGGTCTCGTGGTTATATTTAGCCTTAGATGGAGTTTACCACCCACTTAGAGCTGCACTCTCAAGCAACCCGACTCTAAGGAGAAACCCACCCGGACGTGGTAACGGTCACTACGGGCCTGGCACCCTCTATGGGTGTGTGGCCCCGTTCAAGAAGGACTTGGACACGTTACACACTTACCGCGTTAACTGGGCTCTCCTAAACACCACATTGCCCTGTAGCCGTTTCCGACTACGGGCTTCGGTGCTGGGCTTTTCCCTGTTCGCTCGCCGCTACTAAGGGAATCCTTGTTAGTTTCTTTTCCTCCGCTTAGTAATATGCTTAAATTCAGCGGGTAGTCACACCTGCTCTGAGGTCGCATAAATAAATATAGATATAGATATATATTAATATATTTCTATTATATATTATTAAAAACTTTCACGATATATGCTATATCGTTATCAGAGAATACAAGTTGCACATACACACAGAACACGTATTACGTTTCCTGCACTCATAATGTACAAAAACCATTATAAACACACACATCGTAATCAACAGGCAGGTCCGAGAGACAATATGTGCAATATGTGTAGTTGTTGGTTTCGTAACACTCGGCCTCTTTGACATTTTTTTGGTGTATAACATACACACACACACACACACAAAATAAAAAAACACTCATATAGAAAAAGATATCTCAATTGACACCACCTCTACGTCTCAAGTAGACGACCCAAACTCACACCAGTCGTCACCATAAATTCTCTAACCACGGCATATATCACACATCATAACCAAATAGCCAATACAGTTTATGTAGAATATAACTATAGACGTATTATGAAGGAGTGGTGGTGATCTACACCACCATCACCAACATGACTGCACGAACAAATTTGCTATATAGTGTATATTGGAATATCTCAAGTGGCCGTCACATTTGTAGTTTACATAGATTTTCAGTGTATTAGAATCATCATCCGCATGCAGCATACAATAACGATACACGGTGTTTTTGACGTAAGTTACGGACAGAGTATAGTGAGAACATGAACAACGTCAGGTCACTTACACTCTACATCATCGCAAACAGTGTATATAGTTAGGTAAAGAGAGTGATCGCGTGTAAAAGGTCTTGATCGGTATAGGGGGCAACTACAACAGCAACAACATTTTTCGTATATATTTCCCCACATACAAATATACTACACAAACTGCCTCAGAATTGTATTGTATAACGGAGAGTGTGACAAATGTTAGATATATAATTAAGTGAACATACACAACAACACAACAACACATATATATATGTATAATGTGTGATTTTGTAAACTGATCTGTGCTATATAGTTCAAAGCAAACACTGTGCGCTTAAATGTTGAACGTAACAATTTGTATGAGTAGGGACGCTTGGTCTTTGCTTGAACGACCACTGGAATCGTGTAAGTGTGCACAAGTATACGTACGAGTAGTAGTAAACTTGTTTAATTGCACAAATACAGAGACACTGGGACACGTCCAGACCGATTGTATACTCTTGTTACTTAACACACACACAGTGAGTGACAGTGAACACACAGTTTTAACATTCACAACACAATATAGTAATATATAATATATATTTATATATAGTGTGTGTTTGCGTGCAGAGATTCCCTCTAATAACTAACATTGCACTAGCATCTCCTCAATAAACTCCCACAGCGTATTGATAGTAATATACTTTATATAGATATGTGGGTGTGTATAGAAATATAAAAACATTGGAGTGATGATGTTGCCACAAGTTCCTATAACCCTGCCATACAAGAGACTTCTAAATTTGAACACTCACTTACAGAACAACTGTTCTCATAATGATAATAATGATATTATTATGTATATTATGTGATAATGTAAAGACGGACGAGCGCTACCCACTCTGGTCACACTCTGGCCGCACAGCATTAATACGTAAAGACACACTAAAATGTGTGTAAAGTTATACGAGTATGCGATGTTTAATATATAAATGTGATAATAATACGACTATGCGTTCTCTAGCGTTTGTGCCGTTGACTTGAGACCGATATATACACACAAAATTGTATTGGCATATACGGCTTGGTTTCTTTCTTTCTATATAGTTATTTATAATAGCTATAAATATGATATAAAGTGTAGTATAGAGAGTAAAATATTATGGTTTCTAGTGGTGTGTAGGACGACACACACGAGACGACAGTGATGTCGATATCTATGATTTTTCTATAATATTAGAGTGAATTTATATATGTATGTATTAATGTATATATATATGCTAGTACCATGACAGAAGAGGCTTCTCTTTGTGAAACTACTGACAACAACAACAGCAGCAGCAGCACACTGACTACTACGGTGTTGTCGGATTGTGTTTTGGTCTATTATGTACGAGTACAAGTCACACGCGTGTGTGTATGTGTTTGAGTATCTTAATAACACATATACGCTACCGGTTAGGTTTGCGACGAACTGTATCAACATATAACACATCAGATGCCCGCGCGTCTATAGCGCTTGACAAGTGAGTGGTGTTTTACTACTCAGTCGCCGCTCACCTTCTATTTAAGGAACCGGGCTGGGTTTGGTATATTAAACTGTATACATGTTTAAAAAAGTCCCAGTCCACAGAGTGTTCTCTGTATATCTAAATATATTCCAATATATTGAATATTGATAATAAATAAAATAATACACATATTCACTACGGGGACTCCTCTGTCACACAGAGTAGAGTACAGACTATGAAATGGTGGTGTGTTGTGTTTTGTAGGTGTGTGTGTGTGTGTATATTGTACGTCTGCGAGTGCAAAATCACAGACGCACACACATCATCTACAACATCAACCGGCAAACACACAAACATCAACCAGCCACACGCACAGACGGCAGAACAATTTTATACATCAGAATAACCCCAACGCCGGATACCCAACATCGCCTGACATCTATTACACAGCAACACATAACCACCGGTGTGTGTGTGTGTGCGCCGTGAATCTGCTCGCGTTGTCTGTATACTCGAACTACTGTGTGTTGTGTGTGTGCGCATGTGTGTGTACTGTTGTTTAATCAAGTACATGTTAGAGACAGAGTGTTTTCCTCTGTCTAAATTTAGTAGCAATGATTGAACGCGAATACAAAACAGCAACAGCAGCAACAGCAACAGCAGCAGCAGCAACAGAAGCAACAGCAGAGACAGCAGAAACACACACACACACTAGTGGTGGCAGCGGTGTATACTGAAGACCGGCAGTCTGGTAATTGTAATACGACCCTCAGCCAGGCGTAGTCCAGGAACAGTATCCGAGGACCGCAATATGCGTTCGAAATGTCGATGTTCATGTGTCCTGCAGTTCACAAGTTGACGCGCATTTAGCTGCGTTCTTCATCGACCCACGAGCCGAGTGATCCACCGTTCAGGGTTATATTTGTTAGGATTATAATAATATTCATTCATTTTCCGCCACACACAATTCTTTATTGATCATCATCATCAACAGCATAATAATAATAATAATAAAAAATTTTTGTATAATAATGGTCACCACACACAGACACATATAATATGTGTCACCGATCAGACACTAACCACTCACCACTGCCCCCCCCAATTGTAAATGTGTAAGGCCGAGTCAAAACCTTACACACACATTATATTCATATATATGTATATATATATAGCAAATGGCTATCGTCCACTGGTGCGACGATTGAGTGACTAGCCGTCGTCGGTGACTTATTCTTGCGTGTTGCGTGTGAGTGTGTTGTTACAAATAACTAGTCCCTACTAGCGCAAACTGGCCTGTGTGTACTGCATTATCACCGCACGTCTCTCTATCTGCTGTGCGAGTCAATGTGTGTCTTTTCTCACCACTTAAATTTAATGATGTACAGAGGAGACCGTGTCCCTCCTCTGCTAGTGGTAGAAAAGACATCACCACAACAGTATTTTATAAATATGTAGAGACCGTCACAGCGATGGGTCAGACAGACACACAAAACTAGTCGTCGCACAATAAGTGTAATTGTCGATGCAACAAACAGCAACATCAGCGTCAACAACAGCAACAAGAATAATTTTTGATAATTTCCGGGGGTTTCTTTTAATAGATGTGTGAGTGTGGATGTACGAGGGGGTAACATACACAACATCACCTAACACTCAGTGCTATATAACGGTTATCCCTATATGTTTATATACGTTATTGGCCAATGAGTGGTGATACACACAAACATCACACGTATATACCTCACATACAACACATACAACCTACCAACACTGTTGGACACTTTCACAAGCAATTACCCCGTGACTCGGTGTTAGGCTCTGTTTACTGGTGCATACACAGATTCAAACCTAACAATCACAAACCGCGGTGCGCATACACGTTTCCATGTCATATCGCGAGAGGCTTCTGTGTTGTGCGTAGTGAGGTGTGTGAGAAAGTTTGTGTATATCGATTTGTCTCATTATCGTTGTACGACATCTCGTCCTCTTCCAAACCACACACCCATACCATACTATACCATACGATATACCATACATAACCACAACACAAATCTAAATATATATGTACATTTTACATTTCTCAACATACACAGTCAGCACACACAGCTCGTGTGTTTGTCAGTCAGTGTAGATCGATATAATATATATATGATGTGTGCGTTATGTATATAATGTATATATTATAAATGCTAAGTATGTTGATGGATAATATAGAGAAGATAAGAGTAACGTGAGATGAAGCCACCATCATCATCATCATCATCATCATCTTCAGTGCCACCAATATTATACACATATAAAAATGTATATTATAAAATATCACATTTTCACTCTGTCCCCCTGTTTACGAAATTTTATTATGTGGACTGTTTAGGATCAAGTGTCCGGTCGTTACAGAGAGTGTATATGGTGTTGCCCGTGCACATTTCTCAATTTTTATTTATATATTTGTTTCTTTCTTTAGAGACACAGTAATGATCCTTCCGCAGGTTCACCTACGGAAACCTTGTTACGACTTTTACTTCCTCTAAATGATCAAGTTCGGTCATCTTCCCAGCGACATCGGCAAATGTCGAAACGCCGGCCGAGTACCAGTCCGAAGACCTCACTAAATCATTCAATCGGTAGTAGCGACGGGCGGTGTGTACAAAGGGCAGGGACTTAATCAACACGAGTTTATGACTCGCGCTTACTGGGAATTCCTCGTTCATGGGGAATAATTGCAATCCCCAATCCCTAGCACGAAGGAGGTTCAGCGGGTTACCCGGACCATTCGGCCAGGGAAGACACGCTGATTCCTTCAGTGTAGCGCGCGTGCGGCCCAGAACATCTAAGGGCATCACAGACCTGTTATTGCTCAATCTCATACGGCTATAAGCCGTTTGTCCCTCTAAGAAGATTAAAAT
>CALYJB010000323.1:25000-29042 GCA_944738965.1 Nebria brevicollis
GGTCGCGACGCATCTACTAGGATAGAAATGCACACCTCCTGCAGTAAACAGCACTGATAACGGGGCGTCCAGCACTACAACGGCGCGAACCGAGGCAGCACGAAGACGTCCCATGTAAAACGTTACCAGTGTGCTACCACAGGCGAGGTGATTGAATCTCTCCCTTCGAATAGTTCGGGTTTCTCAGGTTTACCCCTGAACGGTTTCACGTACTATTGAACTCTCTCTTCAAAGTTCTTTTCAACTTTCCCTCACGGTACTTGTTCGCTATCGGTCTCGTGGTTATATTTAGCCTTAGATGGAGTTTACCACCCACTTAGAGCTGCACTCTCAAGCAACCCGACTCTAAGGAGAAACCCACCCGGACGTGGTAACGGTCACTACGGGCCTGGCACCCTCTATGGGTGTGTGGCCCCGTTCAAGAAGGACTTGGACACGTTACACACTTACCGCGTTAACTGGGCTCTCCTAAACACCACATTGCCCTGTAGCCGTTTCCGACTACGGGCTTCGGTGCTGGGCTTTTCCCTGTTCGCTCGCCGCTACTAAGGGAATCCTTGTTAGTTTCTTTTCCTCCGCTTAGTAATATGCTTAAATTCAGCGGGTAGTCACACCTGCTCTGAGGTCGCATAAATAAATATAGATATAGATATATATTAATATATTTCTATTATATATTATTAAAAACTTTCACGATATATGCTATATCGTTATCAGAGAATACAAGTTGCACATACACACAGAACACGTATTACGTTTCCTGCACTCATAATGTACAAAAACCATTATAAACACACACATCGTAATCAACAGGCAGGTCCGAGAGACAATATGTGCAATATGTGTAGTTGTTGGTTTCGTAACACTCGGCCTCTTTGACATTTTTTTGGTGTATAACATACACACACACACACACACAAAATAAAAAAACACTCATATAGAAAAAGATATCTCAATTGACACCACCTCTACGTCTCAAGTAGACGACCCAAACTCACACCAGTCGTCACCATAAATTCTCTAACCACGGCATATATCACACATCATAACCAAATAGCCAATACAGTTTATGTAGAATATAACTATAGACGTATTATGAAGGAGTGGTGGTGATCTACACCACCATCACCAACATGACTGCACGAACAAATTTGCTATATAGTGTATATTGGAATATCTCAAGTGGCCGTCACATTTGTAGTTTACATAGATTTTCAGTGTATTAGAATCATCATCCGCATGCAGCATACAATAACGATACACGGTGTTTTTGACGTAAGTTACGGACAGAGTATAGTGAGAACATGAACAACGTCAGGTCACTTACACTCTACATCATCGCAAACAGTGTATATAGTTAGGTAAAGAGAGTGATCGCGTGTAAAAGGTCTTGATCGGTATAGGGGGCAACTACAACAGCAACAACATTTTTCGTATATATTTCCCCACATACAAATATACTACACAAACTGCCTCAGAATTGTATTGTATAACGGAGAGTGTGACAAATGTTAGATATATAATTAAGTGAACATACACAACAACACAACAACACATATATATATGTATAATGTGTGATTTTGTAAACTGATCTGTGCTATATAGTTCAAAGCAAACACTGTGCGCTTAAATGTTGAACGTAACAATTTGTATGAGTAGGGACGCTTGGTCTTTGCTTGAACGACCACTGGAATCGTGTAAGTGTGCACAAGTATACGTACGAGTAGTAGTAAACTTGTTTAATTGCACAAATACAGAGACACTGGGACACGTCCAGACCGATTGTATACTCTTGTTACTTAACACACACACAGTGAGTGACAGTGAACACACAGTTTTAACATTCACAACACAATATAGTAATATATAATATATATTTATATATAGTGTGTGTTTGCGTGCAGAGATTCCCTCTAATAACTAACATTGCACTAGCATCTCCTCAATAAACTCCCACAGCGTATTGATAGTAATATACTTTATATAGATATGTGGGTGTGTATAGAAATATAAAAACATTGGAGTGATGATGTTGCCACAAGTTCCTATAACCCTGCCATACAAGAGACTTCTAAATTTGAACACTCACTTACAGAACAACTGTTCTCATAATGATAATAATGATATTATTATGTATATTATGTGATAATGTAAAGACGGACGAGCGCTACCCACTCTGGTCACACTCTGGCCGCACAGCATTAATACGTAAAGACACACTAAAATGTGTGTAAAGTTATACGAGTATGCGATGTTTAATATATAAATGTGATAATAATACGACTATGCGTTCTCTAGCGTTTGTGCCGTTGACTTGAGACCGATATATACACACAATATTGTATTGGCATATACGGCTTGGTTTCTTTCTTTCTATATAGTTATTTATAATAGCTATAAATATGATATAAAGTGTAGTATAGAGAGTAAAATATTATGGTTTCTAGTGGTGTGTAGGACGACACACACGAGACGACAGTGATGTCGATATCTATGATTTTTCTATAATATTAGAGTGAATTTATATATGTATGTATTAATGTATATATATATGCTAGTACCATGACAGAAGAGGCTTCTCTTTGTGAAACTACTGACAACAACAACAGCAGCAGCAGCACACTGACTACTACGGTGTTGTCGGATTGTGTTTTGGTCTATTATGTACGAGTACAAGTCACACGCGTGTGTGTATGTGTTTGAGTATCTTAATAACACATATACGCTACCGGTTAGGTTTGCGACGAACTGTATCAACATATAACACATCAGATGCCCGCGCGTCTATAGCGCTTGACAAGTGAGTGGTGTTTTACTACTCAGTCGCCGCTCACCTTCTATTTAAGGAACCGGGCTGGGTTTGGTATATTAAACTGTATACATGTTTAAAAAAGTCCCAGTCCACAGAGTGTTCTCTGTATATCTAAATATATTCCAATATATTGAATATTGATAATAAATAAAATAATACACATATTCACTACGGGGACTCCTCTGTCACACAGAGTAGAGTACAGACTATGAAATGGTGGTGTGTTGTGTTTTGTAGGTGTGTGTGTGTGTGTATATTGTACGTCTGCGAGTGCAAAATCACAGACGCACACACATCATCTACAACATCAACCGGCAAACACACAAACATCAACCAGCCACACGCACAGACGGCAGAACAATTTTATACATCAGAATAACCCCAACGCCGGATACCCAACATCGCCTGACATCTATTACACAGCAACACATAACCACCGGTGTGTGTGTGTGTGCGCCGTGAATCTGCTCGCGTTGTCTGTATACTCGAACTACTGTGTGTTGTGTGTGTGCGCATGTGTGTGTACTGTTGTTTAATCAAGTACATGTTAGAGACAGAGTGTTTTCCTCTGTCTAAATTTAGTAGCAATGATTGAACGCGAATACAAAACAGCAACAGCAGCAACAGCAACAGCAGCAGCAGCAACAGAAGCAACAGCAGAGACAGCAGAAACACACACACACACTAGTGGTGGCAGCGGTGTATACTGAAGACCGGCAGTCTGGTAATTGTAATACGACCCTCAGCCAGGCGTAGTCCAGGAACAGTATCCGAGGACCGCAATATGCGTTCGAAATGTCGATGTTCATGTGTCCTGCAGTTCACAAGTTGACGCGCATTTAGCTGCGTTCTTCATCGACCCACGAGCCGAGTGATCCACCGTTCAGGGTTATATTTGTTAGGATTATAATAATATTCATTCATTTTCCGCCACACACAATTCTTTATTGATCATCATCATCAACAGCATAATAATAATAATAATAAAAAATTTTTGTATAATAATGGTCACCACACACAGACACATATTATATGTGTCACCGATCAGACACTAACCACTCACCACTGCCCCCCCCAATTGTAAATGTGTAAGGCCGAGTCAAAACCTTACACACACATTATATTCATATATATGTATATATATATAGCAAATGGCTATCGTCCACTGGTGCGACGATTGAGTGACTAGCCGTCGTCGGTGACTTATTCTTGCGTGTTGCGTGTGAGTGT
>CALYJB010000324.1:0-10000 GCA_944738965.1 Nebria brevicollis
CGAACAAACGTACGGTTAGTACGGAAGATGTGAGCCTTCGAGATACCGGTAGAGTACGCCTATTTAGCAGGCTAGAGTCTCGTTCGTTATCGGAATTAACCAGACAAATCGCTCTACCAACTAAGAACGACCATGCACCACCACCCACCGAATCAAGAAAGAGCTATCAATCTGTCAATCCTTCCGGTGTCCGGGCCTGGTGAGGTTCCCCGTGTTGAGTCAAATTAAGCCGCAGGCTCCACTCCTTGTGGTGCCCTTCCGTCAATTCCTTTAAGTTTCAGCTTTGCAACCATACTTCCCCCGGAACCCAAAAGCTTTGGTTTCCCGGAAGCTGCCCGTCGAGTCATCGGAGGAACATCGACGGATCGCTAGCTGGCATCGTTTATGGTCAGAACTAGGGCGGTATCTGATCGCCTTCGAACCTCTGACTTTCGTTCTTGATTAATGAAAACATTTTTGGCAAATGCTTTCGCTTCTGTCCGTCTTGCGACGATCCAAGAATTTCACCTCTAACGTCGCAATACGAATGCCCCCATCCGTCCCTATTAATCATTACCTCGGGGTTCCGAAAACCAACAAAATAGAACCGAGGTCCTGTTCCATTATTCCATGCACATAGTATTCAGGCGAAATTTTAGCCTGCTTTGAGCACTCTAATTTGTTCAAAGTAAACGTGCCGGCCCGCCTCGACACTCAATTAAGAGCACCGCGACAGGATTTAAAAAAGTCGGAAGGATCACCGAGCACCCGGGAATTCTGTACGCGCGTTATGCACGCACAGACCCCAGACAATACTGAGCGATTGGTCTTCCACCGGCAGGACGTCCCGTGAGACGTGCCAGTTAGCACCGCGGGCGGTGAACCGACAGCACGGGACACAGATTCAACTACGAGCTTTTTAACCGCAACAACTTTAATATACGCTATTGGAGCTGGAATTACCGCGGCTGCTGGCACCAGACTTGCCCTCCAATTGGTCCTTGTTAAAGGATTTAAAGTGTACTCATTCCGATTACGGGGCCTCGGATGAGTCCCGTATCGTTATTTTTCGTCACTACCTCCCCGTGCCGGGAGTGGGTAATTTGCGCGCCTGCTGCCTTCCTTGGATGTGGTAGCCGTTTCTCAGGCTCCCTCTCCGGAATCGAACCCTGATTCCCCGTTACCCGTTACAACCATGGTAGGCGCAGAACCTACCATCGACAGTTGATAAGGCAGACATTTGAAAGATGCGTCGCCGGTGCAAGACCGTACGATCAGCATAAAGTTATTCAGAGTCACCAAATAGGGCGACGAACAGACAGCAGTGCCTGCCCGCCGATTGGTTTTGATCTAATAAAAGCACTCCTTCCATCTCTGGTCGGAGCTCTGTTTGCGTGTATTAGCTCTAGAATTACCACAGTTATCCAAGTAAATGTGTGTACGATCTAAGGAACCATAACTGATTTAATGAGCCTTTCGCGGTTTCACCTTATTTTGGCTTGTACTGAGACATGCATGGCTTAATCTTTGAGACAAGCATATGACTACTGGCAGGATCAACCAGGGAGTTTGTCACAATCACATATAAAAATTGCATAAATTTTTTTGGAAATGTGTTTGTTTTTTTTTATATATATATATATATATATATATATATATATAAATATATACGAGAGACACCGGTATCGAAAATTTACTTTCTGGCATACCGGGCTACGTAAAATTTTTCATATAAAATTTCTATATAAATATATATCTACACACTTTTATTACGTGTTTGTTGTAGACAGGCCCACACAGGTCCCAATCATCACATCATACACACTATAAAAACCAACCACACAGGTTCGACACACACTCACACACACAAACACAACACCCAGTAGTGAGTGTATGGGGTGTGTGGTGTCTAGATATATATATTTACTATATTTCGATTTTATTAATATTATTTGAGAGTTCAAATAATCTCTTCCGTACTCGTCGCTAGATTTAAAGCGCCAGTGTTTCAGAGAATTATCGTGTATCGTGTATATATCTTTAATATATGTATTATATTAACATACAAGAGGATCGAACGTCTCTCGTTCTAGCGTCGTGTTATTATTTTACTATATAGTGTCCAACTACTCTGGTCGGGGTTACTGACTGACAAACGCGCGTGAATCGACAGTGCTATTGCGCCCTGTCTACATTATTATAAACGTCACGAACGCTTGCCACGTTAACCGTTGCAGAGAGATGTATATATATATAGTAGTAGTAGGAAACACAGTGAGCCGCAAGACACGATAGTGTCGATCGTAATCTGTTAGTATATTATTAAAGATACTATTCTCGCTCGGAACGTAGAGAGTCATTGCATAGTAACCGTATGTTTCAGAGAACATAGTCGGGCTAATTTTTTATTATATCTTTAACTGCATTTAGTAGAGGTTTACGTAGTCAGAACGTTTCCCCGCAGTTATGCTGTATACCAACGCCTACTCCAAGCACACAAAAGTGTACTCAGAGCACCATATGTTTTTAGAGTTGCCACGGGCGTCCGATATGGGTCGTGGCAACAATTTTTTATATATATATATATATATATATATATATATATATATATATATATATCCAAGTTAAAAACCGTACAGTATGCTTCACACAGAAGCCATACGAACAAACGGAAATAATTTTTATATATACATAATTTCTCTAGACAAAGTTTTTTCTGAGAGCCATTGCATGGTAAAAACCGTATAGTATGTTTCACACAGAACCCATACATAACAAACGGATATGAAAATTATATCTTTAACTGCATTTAGTGGAGGTTTACGTTGGTCAGAACGTTTCCCCGCAGTTATGCAGTATACCAACGCCTACTCCAAGCACACAACGTGTGTCTCTGAGTGTAAGGGAGTGCAACACACACAACACATAAGCAAACACGCTACTGTACTCAGAGCACCAATAGTTTTTAGAGTTGCCACGGGCGTCCGATATCGGTCGAGGCCACAATTTTTTATATAATACTATCATCGCGTACTCTTTGTACAATCATCTTATAACAATTCAGTAGTGTACGGTAACACTCACACAACAAATAAGAGGAACGATGTCTCGTTCTAGCGTCGTGTTATTTACTATAGTATAAGTCTTACTGGTCAGGTTTTTATTGGCAAACACAAGTGAGTCGACAGTGCTAGTGCGCCCTAGTCTACATTATTGTAAATGTCACAAACATTTGCCGCTTTTACCGTTGCAGAGATGTATATACATATATATATGTAAGATAAACACAGTGAGCCGCAAGAGACGATAGATCGATCGTAATCTGGTAGTATGGTGTACACGACAACGACTGTGTTATTTCGCCACCTATATTCCCCCAACATTTATTGAGGTCTCTACACACTTGCATGTGCCTATCGTTCAATCCCTTTATTAATAGACGTGTGAGAGAGCCTCGCGTACTTTTTTGTACAATCAATTCTTATAACAATTCAGTAGTGTACGGTAACACTCACACAACAAATAAGAGGAACGATGTCTCGTTCTAGCGTCGTGTTATTTACTATAGTATAAGTCTTACTGGTCAGGTTTTTATTGGCAAACACAAGTGAGTCGACAGTGCTAGTGCGCCCTAGTCTACATTATTGTAAATGTCACAAACATTTGCCGCTTTTACCGTTGCAGAGATGTATATACATATATATATGTAAGATAAACACAGTGAGCCGCAAGAGACGATAGATCGATCGTAATCTGGTAGTATGGTGTACACGACAACGACTGTGTTATTTCGCCACCTATATTCCCCCAACATTTATTGAGGTCTCTACACACTTGCATGTGCCTATCGTTCAATCCCTTTATTAATAGACGTGTGAGAGAGCCTCGCGTACTTTTTTGTACAATCAATTCTTATAACAATTCAGTAGTGTACGGTAACACTCACACAACAAATAAGAGGAACGATGTCTCGTTCTAGCGTCGTGTTATTTACTATAGTATAAGTCTTACTGGTCAGGTTTTTATTGGCAAACACAAGTGAGTCGACAGTGCTAGTGCGCCCTAGTCTACATTATTGTAAATGTCACAAACATTTGCCGCTTTTACCGTTGCAGAGATGTATATACATATATATATGTAAGATAAACACAGTGAGCCGCAAGAGACGATAGATCGATCGTAATCTGGTAGTATGGTGTACACGACAACGACTGTGTTATTTCGCCACCTATATTCCCCCAACATTTATTGAGGTCTCTACACACTTGCATGTGTCTATCGTTCAATCCCTTTATTAATAGACGTGTGAGAGAGCCTCGCGTACTTTTTTGTACAATCAATCCTTATAAAAATTCAGTAGTGTACGGTAACACTCACACAACAAATAAGTGGAACGATGTCTCGTTCTAGCGTCGTGTTATTTACTATAGTATAAGTCTTACTGGTCAGGTTTTTATTGGCAAACACAAGTGAGTCGACAGTGCTAGTGCGCCCTAGTCTACATTATTGTAAATGTCACAAACATTTGCCGCTTTTACCGTTGCAGAGATGTATATACATATATATGTAAGATAAACACAGTGAGCCGCAAGAGACGATAGATCGATCGTTATCTGGTAGTATGGTGTACACGACAACGACTGAGATTTTCAACACTTCTCCTAGTCACACATAGTAAGTATGTCGATGCAACAAACAGCAACATCAGCGTCAACAACAGCAACAAGAATAGACCCACCATCAGCACGTTCTTGTGTGTTGCGTGTGAGTGTGTTGTTACACATTACTAGTGCCCAGTACCCAGCATAGCATTTCGCGTGCTCGTAACGATTACCCAATGTCCACACAGGAAAATTATAATTATCGTTCAAACAGATCATGGCACGGCCTACAGTTCACTATTGAACTTTAAAATTATTTACTAGTGCCCTTTGGGCAAACTTGTAAATTTCACTTTTTCTTGATAATTTTGATATATTGTGCGAAAAAAAAAAAAAAATTTTCCACTCAGAATTATTCAAGCCATACCCGACAAGCGATCAGAGGGAGAGATGGTCGCTTGCCCGAACCAAAACGGATACGACATGGGTCAATTGTGCGTACTTAGAGTCATGAATGATTCAAAATATCTCACAAAATGCCTGTATCTCGAGTTTTAATGTCCGTAGACAATATCTGACAGCATATTTAAATTCCTCTTTCAAAATCAGAAAAATGAATTTTTCTGATTTTGCTCTCCTAAAGTCATTTTGGTACCCTTGACAGACCTAATTTGAAAAAAGTCCGAGTGCGATTTTGTTGGCCGGCAGCGACGGTGCACTTTCCGCCATCTTTAAATGGGCTGCGTGTGGTCCCGAAAAACGACCTTTTTGAAAAAGTGCGATCGGTGAAAGTAGACGTTTTTTCCAGTACCAAAGATATTTTACCTAATTTTTTTTATTTTAATCTAAATCAATGGGTGTCCTTTACGTTGTATTAAAAAAGAATTTATTTATTTTAAAAAAAATTTTCGAAAAACTTAGAAAAAATTTTTGTTTCACCAATCACACATCAATCGGTGAAAGTACGATTGGTGAAAGTGGATTTATTTCAAACTTCCAAGGGTATTTTACCTAATTTTTTTTGCATTACTCACTTAACCTTATACTCCTTTAGGGCATTAGTAAAAAAAATTTAATAATTTCCAAAAAAAAAATTTCAACACTTTGAAATATTTTACTTTCATCAGTTGAACATCAATCGGTGAAAGTACGATTGGTGAAAGTGGATTTATTTCAAACTTCCAAGGGTATATTACCTAGATTTTTTTACATTTCTCACTTAATCTAAACCTTCTTTAGAGTATTAGAAAAACAAACATAATAATTTCCAAAAAAAAATTTTCAACACTTTGAAATATTTTACTTTCATCAGTTGAACATCAATCGGTGAAAGTACGATTGGTGAAAGTGGATTTATTTCAAACTTCCAAGGGTATTTTACCTAGATTTTTTTACATTTCTCACTTAATCTAAAACTTCTATAGAGTATTAGAAAAACAAACATAATAATTTCCAAAAAAAAATTTTCAACACTTTGAAATATTTTACTTTCATCAGTTGAACATCAATTGGTGAAAGTGGATTTATTTCAAACTTCCAAGGGTATTTTACCTAATTTTTTTTACATTTCTCACTTAATCTAAACCTTCTTTAGAGTATTAGAAAAACAAATTAATAATTTCCAAAAAAAATTTTTTCAACACTTTGAAATATTTTACTTTCATCAGTTGAACATCAATCGGTGAAAGTGGATTTATTTCAAACTTCCAAGGGTATATTACCTAATTTTTTTTACATTTCTCACTTAATCTTAACCTTCTTTAGAGTATTAGAAAAACAAACATAATAATTTCCAAAATAAATTTTTCAACACTTTGAAATATTTTACTTTCATCAGTTGAACATCAATTGGTGAAAGTGGATTTATTTCAAACTTCCAAGGGTATATTACCTAATTTTTTTTACATTTCTCACTTAATCTAAACCTTCTTTAGAGTATTAGAAAAACAAACATAATAATTTCCAAAATAAATTTTTCAACACTTTGAAATATTTTACTTTCATCAGTTGAACATCAATTGGTGAAAGTGGATTTATTTCAAACTTCCAAGGGTATATTACCTAATTTTTTTTACATTTCTCACTTAATCTTAACCTTCTTTAGAGTATTAGAAAACAAATTAATAATTTCCAAAAAAAAAAATTTTCAACACTTTGAAATATTTTACTTTCATCAGTTGAACATCAATTGGTGAAAGTGGATTTATTTCAAACTTCCAAGGGTATTTTACCTAGATTTTTTTACATTTCTCACTTAATCTAAAACTTCTATAGAGTATTAGAAAAACAAACATAATAATTTCCAAAAAAAAAATTTCAACACTTTGAAATATTTTACTTTCATCAGTTGAACATCAATTGGTGAAAGTGGATTTATTTCAAACTTCCAAGGGTATATTACCTAATTTTTTTTACATTTCTCACTTAATCTAAACCTTCTTTAGAGTATTAGAAAAACAAACATAATAATTTCCAAAAAAAAATTTTCAACACTTTGAAATATTTTACTTTCATCAGTTGAACATCAATTGGTGAAAGTGGATTTATTTCAAACTTCCAAGGGTATTTTACCTAATTTTTTTTACATTTCTCACTTAATCTTAACCTTCTTTAGAGTATTAGAAAACAAATTAATAATTTCCAAAAAAAAAAATTTTCAACACTTTGAAATATTTTACTTTCATCAGTTGAACATCAATTGGTGAAAGTGGATTTATTTCAAACTTCCAAGGGTATTTTACCTAATTTTTTTTACATTTCTCACTTAATCTAAACCTTCTTTAGAGTATTAGAAAAACAAACATAATAATTTCCAAAAAAAAATTTTCAACACTTTGAAATATTTTACTTTCATCAGTTGAACATCAATTGGTGAAAGTGGATTTATTTCAAACTTCCAAGGGTATTTTACCTAATTTTTTTTACATTTCTCACTTAATCTAAACCTTCTTTAGAGTATTAGAAAAACAAATTAATAATTTCCAAAAAAAATTTTTTCAACACTTTGAAATATTTTACTTTCATCAGTTGAACATCAATCGGTGAAAGTGGATTTATTTCAAACTTCCAAGGGTATATTACCTAATTTTTTTTACATTTCTCACTTAATCTTAACCTTCTTTAGAGTATTAGAAAACAAATTAATAATTTCCAAAAAAAAAAAATTTCAACACTTTGAAATATTTTACTTTCATCAGTTGAACATCAATTGGTGAAAGTGGATTTATTTCAAACTTCCAAGGGTATTTTACCTAATTTTTTTTACATTTCTCACTTAATCTTAACCTTCTTTAGAGTATTAGAAAACAAATTAATAATTTCAAAAAAAAAAAATTTTCAACACTTTGAAATATTTTACTTTCATCAGTTGAACATCAATTGGTGAAAGTGGATTTATTTCAAACTTCCAAGGGTATATTACTTAATTTTTTTTACATTTCTCACTTAATCTAAACCTTCTTTAGAGTATTAGAAAAACAAACATAATAATTTCCAAAATAAATTTTTCAACACTTTGAAATATTTTACTTTCATCAGTTGAACATCAATCGGTGAAAGTGGATTTATTTCAAACTTCCAAGGGTATATTACCTAATTTTTTTTACATTTCTCACTTAATCTTAACCTTTTTTAGAGTATTAGAAAACAAATTAATAATTTCCAAAAAAAAAAATTTTCAACACTTTGAAATATTTTACTTTCATCAGTTGAACATCAATTGGTGAAAGTGGATTTATTTCAAACTTCCAAGGGTATTTTACCTAATTTTTTTTACATTTCTCACTTAATCTAAACCTTCTTTAGAGTATTAGAAAAACAAACATAATAATTTCCAAAAAAAATTTTTCAACACTTTGAAATATTTTACTTTCATCAGTTGAACATCAATTGGTGAAAGTGGATTTATTTCAAACTTCCAAGGGTATATTACTTAATTTTTTTTACATTTCTCACTTAATCTAAACCTTCTTTAGAGTATTAGAAAAACAAACATAATAATTTCCAAAATAAATTTTTCAACACTTTGAAATATTTTACTTTCATCAGTTGAACATCAAACGGTGAAAGTTGATTTATTTCAAACTTCCAAGGGTATTTTAACTAATTTTTCTTGCATTTCTCAGTTAACCTAAGTATCTGCTAGGGGTTTAAGAAGGAAACGTTTTATAATATCAAAAATAATAATTTTCATCACTTTGAAATTTTTTACTTTCATCAGTTGAACATCAAACGGTGAAAGTGGATTTATTTCAAACTTCCAAGGGTATTTTAACTAATTTTTCTTGCATTTCTCACTTAACCTAAGTATCTGCTAGGGGTTTAAGAAGGAAACGTTTTATAATAACCTAAAAAAAAATTTTCAACACTGAAATTTTTTACTTTCATCAGTTGAACATCAAACGGTGAAAGTGGATTTATTTCAAACATCTAAGGGTATTTTACCGAATTGTTTTTGCATTTATTTTCATTTTGCACACACACACACACACACACACACAACAATATCACCATAAAACTGCGCTACAGCCGTTCGTTGTAGCAATAATTTCCTAGGTAACAAACAATTGATCACGGTTGCATCAAATTTCATCAAAATTTTTGCCACCCTTGCGCTCGAGCGGACTGAGGCGTGTAACTTAAAATGCGGATTTTGCGTAATTAGAAATTCTAGTTGAATTTCGACCGAAAAAGCTGTTTTTAATCACGGTTGCATGATCGAGTCGTTCTTAATCACGGTTGCATGATCGAGTCGTTCTTAATCACGGTTGCATGAAATTCACACAATCCATCCTATACTTTCACCAAACGTACTACAATCAGTGAAAGTGGATTTATTTCAAACTTCCAAGGGCATTTTACCTATTTTTTTTGCATTTCTCACTTAACCTTATACTACTTTAGGGCATTAGTAAAAAAAATTTTATAATTTCCAAAAAAAAATTTCAAAACTGAAATTTTTTTCTTTCATCTGTAGCACCTCACTCGGTGAAAGTACGATTGGTGAAAGTGGATTTATTTCAAACTTCCAAGGGTATTTTACCTAGATTTTTTTACATTTCTCACTTAATCTAAAACTTCTATAGAGTATTAGAAAAACAAACATAATAATTTCCAAAAAAAAATTTTCAACACTTTGAAATATTCTACTTTCATCAGTTGAACATCAATTGGTGAAAGTGGATTTATTTCAAACTTCCAAGGGTATTTTACCTAATTTTTTTTACATTTCTCACTTAATCTAAACCTTCTTTAGAGTATTAGAAAAACAAACATAATAATTTCCAAAAATAAATTTTCAACACTTTGAAATATTTTACTTTCATCAGTTGAACATCAATCGGTGAAAGTGGATTTATTTCAAACTTACAAGGGTATATTACCTAATTTTTTTTACATTTCTCACTTAATCTAAACCTTCT
>CALYJB010000324.1:15000-32500 GCA_944738965.1 Nebria brevicollis
GAATAGGTTGAGGCCGTTTCGACCCCAATGCCTCTAATCATTCGCTTTACCGGATGAGACTCATTCACAATTTTGTGTTATTCAATCGAATGCCAGCTATCCTGAGGGAAACTTCGGATGGAACCAGCTACTAGATGGTTCGATGAGTCTATCGCCGCTATACCAAGTTCTTACGATCGATTTGCACGTCAGAATCGCTACGGACTTCCATCAGGGTTTCCCCTGACTTCATCCTGACCTGGCATAGGTCACCATCTTTCGGGTCCCAGCGTGTACGCTCTAGATCCGCCCCAACTCGCAATGAGTGTGAGGGACGGTCCGGGAGTGCGAGGCTTCACCGACAATTGGGAAGCCCATCTTCCCTTAGTTTATGTAAAAATTATAAACTTTTACTTTCATTTCGCCTTTAGGTTTAGTTTGTGTATCTGACCCAATGACTCGCGTACATGCTAGACTCCTTGGTCCGTGTTTCAAGACGGGTCCTGAAAGTACCCAAAGCTCAGACGTCGCCGACGGGTGACGCGGGATCGGTTACATAGCCCATGCGACCAACAGTAATGCGAGTGCGGAATCGGCACCAGTCCAATTTCCACGGTCTACACAGAGTTTACTTGTCACAGGGTGTGAAAACGCTCCGCTACAAAAGAGCAGCGACCCACCACCTGACGGTTTCTACCATCGAGTCACCTGCCGGGATACCGCTAAGGTCTGTGCGACAACAGGCACGCTACTGCGAATAAACTCAGCAAACGGTGTTGCCGTACAGGCTGTCCTTATAGCGCGGATACCATAGACAAGTGCCCAATGGGTCGCGACGCATCTACTAGGATAGAAATGCACACCTCCTGCAGTAAACAGCACTGATAACGGGGCGTCCAGCACTACAACGGCGCGAACCGAGGCAGCACGAAGACGTCCCATGTAAAACGTTACCAGTGTGCTACCACAGGCGAGGTGATTGAATCTCTCCCTTCGAATAGTTCGGGTTTCTCAGGTTTACCCCTGAACGGTTTCACGTACTATTGAACTCTCTCTTCAAAGTTCTTTTCAACTTTCCCTCACGGTACTTGTTCGCTATCGGTCTCGTGGTTATATTTAGCCTTAGATGGAGTTTACCACCCTTAGAGCTGCACTCTCAAGCAACCCGACTCTAAGGAGAAACCCACCCGGACGTGGTAACGGTCACTACGGGCCTGGCACCCTCTATGGGTGTGTGGCCCCGTTCAAGAAGGACTTGGACACGTTACACACTTACCGCGTTAACTGGGCTCTCCTAAACACCACATTGCCCTGTAGCCGTTTCCGACTACGGGCTTCGGTGCTGGGCTTTTCCCTGTTCGCTCGCCGCTACTAAGGGAATCCTTGTTAGTTTCTTTTCCTCCGCTTAGTAATATGCTTAAATTCAGCGGGTAGTCACACCTGCTCTGAGGTCGCATAAATAAATATAGATATAGATATATATTAATATATTTCTATTATATATTATTAAAAACTTTCACGATATATGCTATATCGTTATCAGAGAATACATACACACAGAACACGTATTACGTTTCCTGCACTCATAATGTACAAAAACCATTATAAACACACACATCGTAATCAACAGGCAGGTCCGAGAGACAATATGTGCAATATGTGTAGTTGTTGGTTTCGTAACACTCGGCCTCTTTGACATTTTTTTGGTGTATAACATACACACACACACACACACAAAATAAAAAAACACTCATATAGAAAAAGATATCTCAATTGACACCACCTCTACGTCTCAAGTAGACGACCCAAACTCACACCAGTCGTCACCATAAATTCTCTAACCACGGCATATATCACACATCATAACCAAATAGCCAATACAGTTTATGTAGAATATAACTATAGACGTATTATGAAGGAGTGGTGGTGATCTACACCACCATCACCAACATGACTGCACGAACAAATTTGCTATATAGTGTATATTGGAATATCTCAAGTGGCCGTCACATTTGTAGTTTACATAGATTTTCAGTGTATTAGAATCATCATCCGCATGCAGCATACAATAACGATACACGGTGTTTTTGACGTAAGTTACGGACAGAGTATAGTGAGAACATGAACAACGTCAGGTCACTTACACTCTACATCATCGCAAACAGTGTATATAGTTAGGTAAAGAGAGTGATCGCGTGTAAAAGGTCTTGATCGGTATAGGGGGCAACTACAACAGCAACAACATTTTTCGTATATATTTCCCCACATACAAATATACTACACAAACTGCCTCAGAATTGTATTGTATAACGGAGAGTGTGACAAATGTTAGATATATAATTAAGTGAACATACACAACAACACAACAACACATATATATATGTATAATGTGTGATTTTGTAAACTGATCTGTGCTATATAGTTCAAAGCAAACACTGTGCGCTTAAATGTTGAACGTAACAATTTGTATGAGTAGGGACGCTTGGTCTTTGCTTGAACGACCACTGGAATCGTGTAAGTGTGCACAAGTATACGTACGAGTAGTAGTAAACTTGTTTAATTGCACAAATACAGAGACACTGGGACACGTCCAGACCGATTGTATACTCTTGTTACTTAACACACACACAGTGAGTGACAGTGAACACACAGTTTTAACATTCACAACACAATATATAAATATATATTATATATTTATATATAGTGTGTGTTTGCGTGCAGAGATTCCCTCTAATAACTAACATTGCACTAGCATCTCCTCAATAAACTCCCTCAGCGTATTGATAGTAATATACTTTATATAGATATGTGGGTGTGTATAGAAATATAAAAACATTGGAGTGATGATGTTGCCACAAGTTCCTATAACCCTGCCATACAAGAGACTTCTAAATTTGAACACTCACTTACAGAACAACTGTTCTCATAATGATAATAATGATATTATTATGTATATTATGTGATAATGTAAAGACGGACGAGCGCTACCCACTCTGGTCACACTCTGGCCGCACAGCATTAATACGTAAAGACACACTAAAATGTGTGTAAAGTTATACGAGTATGCGATGTTTAATATATAAATGTGATAATAATACGACTATGCGTTCTCTAGCGTTTGTGCCGTTGACTTGAGACCGATATATACACACAAAATTGTATTGGCATATACGGCTTGGTTTCTTTCTTTCTATATAGTTATTTATAATAGCTATAAATATGATATAAAGTGTAGTATAGAGAGTAAAATATTATGGTTTCTAGTGGTGTGTAGGACGACACACACGAGACGACAGTGATGTCGATATCTATGATTTTTCTATAATATTAGAGTGAATTTATATATGTATGTATTAATGTATATATATATGCTAGTACCATGACAGAAGAGGCTTCTCTTTGTGAAACTACTGACAACAACAACAGCAGCAGCAGCACACTGACTACTACGGTGTTGTCGGATTGTGTTTTGGTCTATTATGTACGAGTACAAGTCACACGCGTGTGTGTATGTGTTTGAGTATCTTAATAACACATATACGCTACCGGTTAGGTTTGCGACGAACTGTATCAACATATAACACATCAGATGCCCGCGCGTCTATAGCGCTTGACAAGTGAGTGGTGTTTTACTACTCAGTCGCCGCTCACCTTCTATTTAAGGAACCGGGCTGGGTTTGGTATATTAAACTGTATACATGTTTAAAAAAGTCCCAGTCCACAGAGTGTTCTCTGTATATCTAAATATATTCCAATATATTGAATATTGATAATAAATAAAATAATACACATATTCACTACGGGGACTCCTCTGTCACACAGAGTAGAGTACAGACTATGAAATGGTGGTGTGTTGTGTTTTGTAGGTGTGTGTGTGTGTGTATATTGTACGTCTGCGAGTGCAAAATCACAGACGCACACACATCATCTACAACATCAACCGGCAAACACACAAACATCAACCAGCCACACGCACAGACGGCAGAACAATTTTATACATCAGAATAACCCCAACGCCGGATACCCAACATCGCCTGACATCTATTACACAGCAACACATAACCACCGGTGTGTGAGTGTGTGCGCCGTGAATCTGCTCGCGTTGTCTGTATACTCGAACTACTGTGTGTTGTGTGTGTGCGCATGTGTGTGTACTGTTGTTTAATCAAGTACATGTTAGAGACAGAGTGTTTTCCTCTGTCTAAATTTAGTAGCAATGATTGAACGCGAATACAAAACAGCAACAGCAGCAACAGCAACAGCAGCAGCAGCAACAGAAGCAACAGCAGAGACAGCAGAAACACACACACACACTAGTGGTGGCAGCGGTAGTGGTGGCAGCGGTGTATACTGAAGACCGGCAGTCTGGTAATTGTAATACGACCCTCAGCCAGGCGTAGTCCAGGAACAGTATCCGAGGACCGCAATATGCGTTCGAAATGTCGATGTTCATGTGTCCTGCAGTTCACAAGTTGACGCGCATTTAGCTGCGTTCTTCATCGACCCACGAGCCGAGTGATCCACCGTTCAGGGTTATATTTGTTAGGATTATAATAATATTCATTCATTTTCCGCCACACACAATTCTTTATTGATCATCATCATCAACAGCATAATAATAATAATAATAAAAAATTTTTGTATAATAATGGTCACCACACACAGACACATATTATATGTGTCACCGATCAGACACTAACCACTCACCACTGCCCCCCCCAATTGTAAATGTGTAAGGCCGAGTCAAAACCTTACACACACATTATATTCATATATATGTATATATATATAGCAAATGGCTATCGTCCACTGGTGCGACGATTGAGTGACTAGCCGTCGTCGGTGACTTATTCTTGCGTGTTGCGTGTGAGTGTGTTGTTACAAATAACTAGTCCCTACTAGCGCAAACTGGCCTGTGTGTACTGCATTATCACCGCACGTCTCTCTATCTGCTGTGCGAGTCAATGTGTGTCTTTTCTCACCACTTAAATTTAATGATGTACAGAGGAGACCGTGTCCCTCCTCTGCTAGTGGTAGAAAAGACATCACCACAACAGTATTTTATAAATATGTAGAGACCGTCACAGCGATGGGTCAGACAGACACACAAAACTAGTCGTCGCACAATAAGTGTAATTGTCGATGCAACAAACAGCAACATCAGCGTCAACAACAGCAACAAGAATAATTTTTGATAATTTCCGGGGGTTTCTTTTAATAGATGTGTGAGTGTGGATGTACGAGGGGGTAACATACACAACATCACCTAACACTCAGTGCTATATAACGGTTATCCCTATATGTTTATATACGTTATTGGCCAATGAGTGGTGATACACACAAACATCACACGTATATACCTCACATACAACACATACAACCTACCAACACTGTTGGACACTTTCACAAGCAATTACCCCGTGACTCGGTGTTAGGCTCTGTTTACTGGTGCATACACAGATTCAAACCTAACAATCACAAACCGCGGTGCGCATACACGTTTCCATGTCATATCGCGAGAGGCTTCTGTGTTGTGCGTAGTGAGGTGTGTGAGAAAGTTTGTGTATATCGATTTGTCTCATTATCGTTGTACGACATCTCGTCCTCTTCCAAACCACACACCCATACCATACTATACCATACGATATACCATACATAACCACAACACAAATCTAAATATATATGTACATTTTACATTTCTCAACATACACAGTCAGCACACACAGCTCGTGTGTTTGTCAGTCAGTGTAGATCGATATAATATATATATGATGTGTGCGTTATGTATATAATGTATATATTATAAATGCTAAGTATGTTGATGGATAATATAGAGAAGATAAGAGTAACGTGAGATGAAGCCACCATCATCATCATCATCATCATCATCTTCAGTGCCACCAATATTATACACATATAAAAATGTATATTATAAAATATCACATTTTCACTCTGTCCCCCTGTTTACGAAATTTTATTATGTGGACTGTTTAGGATCAAGTGTCCGGTCGTTACAGAGAGTGTATATGGTGTTGCCCGTGCACATTTCTCAATTTTTATTTATATATTTGTTTCTTTCTTTAGAGACACAGTAATGATCCTTCCGCAGGTTCACCTACGGAAACCTTGTTACGACTTTTACTTCCTCTAAATGATCAAGTTCGGTCATCTTCCCAGCGACATCGGCAAATGTCGAAACGCCGGCCGAGTACCAGTCCGAAGACCTCACTAAATCATTCAATCGGTAGTAGCGACGGGCGGTGTGTACAAAGGGCAGGGACTTAATCAACACGAGTTTATGACTCGCGCTTACTGGGAATTCCTCGTTCATGGGGAATAATTGCAATCCCCAATCCCTAGCACGAAGGAGGTTCAGCGGGTTACCCGGACCATTCGGCCAGGGAAGACACGCTGATTCCTTCAGTGTAGCGCGCGTGCGGCCCAGAACATCTAAGGGCATCACAGACCTGTTATTGCTCAATCTCATACGGCTATAAGCCGTTTGTCCCTCTAAGAAGATTAAAATGTACGCCGGTAGTAAAAACCACAACATTCCGCCCGCACGAAGCCGCAAAATGCTCGCACAGTGTATGAACACCGATTGAAACACCGACGAACAAACGTACGGTTAGTACGGAAGATGTGAGCCTTCGAGATACCGGTAGAGTACGCCTATTTAGCAGGCTAGAGTCTCGTTCGTTATCGGAATTAACCAGACAAATCGCTCTACCAACTAAGAACGACCATGCACCACCACCCACCGAATCAAGAAAGAGCTATCAATCTGTCAATCCTTCCGGTGTCCGGGCCTGGTGAGGTTCCCCGTGTTGAGTCAAATTAAGCCGCAGGCTCCACTCCTTGTGGTGCCCTTCCGTCAATTCCTTTAAGTTTCAGCTTTGCAACCATACTTCCCCCGGAACCCAAAAGCTTTGGTTTCCCGGAAGCTGCCCGTCGAGTCATCGGAGGAACATCGACGGATCGCTAGCTGGCATCGTTTATGGTCAGAACTAGGGCGGTATCTGATCGCCTTCGAACCTCTGACTTTCGTTCTTGATTAATGAAAACATTTTTGGCAAATGCTTTCGCTTCTGTCCGTCTTGCGACGATCCAAGAATTTCACCTCTAACGTCGCAATACGAATGCCCCCATCCGTCCCTATTAATCATTACCTCGGGGTTCCGAAAACCAACAAAATAGAACCGAGGTCCTGTTCCATTATTCCATGCACATAGTATTCAGGCGAAATTTTAGCCTGCTTTGAGCACTCTAATTTGTTCAAAGTAAACGTGCCGGCCCGCCTCGACACTCAATTAAGAGCACCGCGACAGGATTTAAAAAAGTCGGAAGGATCACCGAGCACCCGGGAATTCTGTACGCGCGTTATGCACGCACAGACCCCAGACAATACTGAGCGATTGGTCTTCCACCGGCAGGACGTCCCGTGAGACGTGCCAGTTAGCACCGCGGGCGGTGAACCGACAGCACGGGACACAGATTCAACTACGAGCTTTTTAACCGCAACAACTTTAATATACGCTATTGGAGCTGGAATTACCGCGGCTGCTGGCACCAGACTTGCCCTCCAATTGGTCCTTGTTAAAGGATTTAAAGTGTACTCATTCCGATTACGGGGCCTCGGATGAGTCCCGTATCGTTATTTTTCGTCACTACCTCCCCGTGCCGGGAGTGGGTAATTTGCGCGCCTGCTGCCTTCCTTGGATGTGGTAGCCGTTTCTCAGGCTCCCTCTCCGGAATCGAACCCTGATTCCCCGTTACCCGTTACAACCATGGTAGGCGCAGAACCTACCATCGACAGTTGATAAGGCAGACATTTGAAAGATGCGTCGCCGGTGCAAGACCGTACGATCAGCATAAAGTTATTCAGAGTCACCAAATAGGGCGACGAACAGACAGCAGTGCCTGCCCGCCGATTGGTTTTGATCTAATAAAAGCACTCCTTCCATCTCTGGTCGGAGCTCTGTTTGCGTGTATTAGCTCTAGAATTACCACAGTTATCCAAGTAAATGTGTGTACGATCTAAGGAACCATAACTGATTTAATGAGCCTTTCGCGGTTTCACCTTATTTTGGCTTGTACTGAGACATGCATGGCTTAATCTTTGAGACAAGCATATGACTACTGGCAGGATCAACCAGGGAGTTTGTCACAATCACATATAAAAATTGCATAAATTTTTTTGGAAATGTGTTTGTTTTTTTTTATATATATATATATATATATATATATATATATAAATATATACGAGAGACACCGGTATCGAAAATTTACTTTCTGGCATACCGGGCTACGTAAAATTTTTCATATAAAATT
Source organism: Nebria brevicollis (assembly GCA_944738965.1). Taxonomy (NCBI): domain Eukaryota; kingdom Metazoa; phylum Arthropoda; class Insecta; order Coleoptera; family Carabidae; genus Nebria; species Nebria brevicollis. Next base: position 23,311 of record CALYJB010000324.1, read on the forward strand.
TCTATATAAATATATATCTACACACTTTTATTACGTGTTTGTTGTAGACAGGCCCACACAGGTCCCAATCATCACATCATACACACTATAAAAACCAACCACACAGGTTCGACACACACTCACACACACAAACACAACACCCAGTAGTGAGTGTATGGGGTGTGTGGTGTCTAGATATATATATTTACTATATTTCGATTTTATTAATATTATTTGAGAGTTCAAATAATCTCTTCCGTACTCGTCGCTAGATTTAAAGCGCCAGTGTTTCAGAGAATTATCGTGTATCGTGTATATATCTTTAATATATGTATTATATTAACATACAAGAGGATCGAACGTCTCTCGTTCTAGCGTCGTGTTATTATTTTACTATATAGTGTCCAACTACTCTGGTCGGGGTTACTGACTGACAAACGCGCGTGAATCGACAGTGCTATTGCGCCCTGTCTACATTATTATAAACGTCACGAACGCTTGCCACGTTAACCGTTGCAGAGAGATGTATATATATATAGTAGTAGTAGGAAACACAGTGAGCCGCAAGACACGATAGTGTCGATCGTAATCTGTTAGTATATTATTAAAGATACTATTCTCGCTCGGAACGTAGAGAGTCATTGCATAGTAACCGTATGTTTCAGAGAACATAGTCGGGCTAATTTTTTATTATATCTTTAACTGCATTTAGTAGAGGTTTACGTAGTCAGAACGTTTCCCCGCAGTTATGCTGTATACCAACGCCTACTCCAAGCACACAAAAGTGTACTCAGAGCACCATATGTTTTTAGAGTTGCCACGGGCGTCCGATATGGGTCGTGGCAACAATTTTTATATATATATATATATATATATATATATATATATATATATATATATCCAAGTTAAAAACCGTACAGTATGCTTCACACAGAAGCCATACGAACAAACGGAAATAATTTTTATATATACATAATTTCTCTAGACAAAGTTTTTTCTGAGAGCCATTGCATGGTAAAAACCGTATAGTATGTTTCACACAGAACCCATACATAACAAACGGATATGAAAATTATATCTTTAACTGCATTTAGTGGAGGTTTACGTTGGTCAGAACGTTTCCCCGCAGTTATGCAGTATACCAACGCCTACTCCAAGCACACAACGTGTGTCTCTGAGTGTAAGGGAGTGCAACACACACAGTATTTTTTTCCCTACACACATAAGCAAACACGCTACTGTACTCAGAGCACCAATAGTTTTTAGAGTTGCCACGGGCGTCCGATATCGGTCGAGGCCACAATTTTTTATATAATACTATCATCGCGTACTCTTTGTACAATCATCTTATAACAATTCAGTAGTGTACGGTAACACTCACACAACAAATAAGAGGAACGATGTCTCGTTCTAGCGTCGTGTTATTTACTATAGTATAAGTCTTACTGGTCAGGTTTTTATTGGCAAACACAAGTGAGTCGACAGTGCTAGTGCGCCCTAGTCTACATTATTGTAAATGTCACAAACATTTGCCGCTTTTACCGTTGCAGAGATGTATATACATATATATATGTAAGATAAACACAGTGAGCCGCAAGAGACGATAGATCGATCGTAATCTGGTAGTATGGTGTACACGACAACGACTGTGTTATTTCGCCACCTATATTCCCCCAACATTTATTGAGGTCTCTACACACTTGCATGTGCCTATCGTTCAATCCCTTTATTAATAGACGTGTGAGAGAGCCTCGCGTACTTTTTTGTACAATCAATTCTTATAACAATTCAGTAGTGTACGGTAACACTCACACAACAAATAAGAGGAACGATGTCTCGTTCTAGCGTCGTGTTATTTACTATAGTATAAGTCTTACTGGTCAGGTTTTTATTGGCAAACACAAGTGAGTCGACAGTGCTAGTGCGCCCTAGTCTACATTATTGTAAATGTCACAAACATTTGCCGCTTTTACCGTTGCAGAGATGTATATACATATATATATGTAAGATAAACACAGTGAGCCGCAAGAGACGATAGATCGATCGTAATCTGGTAGTATGGTGTACACGACAACGACTGTGTTATTTCGCCACCTATATTCCCCCAACATTTATTGAGGTCTCTACACACTTGCATGTGCCTATCGTTCAATCCCTTTATTAATAGACGTGTGAGAGAGCCTCGCGTACTTTTTTGTACAATCAATTCTTATAACAATTCAGTAGTGTACGGTAACACTCACACAACAAATAAGAGGAACGATGTCTCGTTCTAGCGTCGTGTTATTTACTATAGTATAAGTCTTACTGGTCAGGTTTTTATTGGCAAACACAAGTGAGTCGACAGTGCTAGTGCGCCCTAGTCTACATTATTGTAAATGTCACAAACATTTGCCGCTTTTACCGTTGCAGAGATGTATATACATATATATATGTAAGATAAACACAGTGAGCCGCAAGAGACGATAGATCGATCGTAATCTGGTAGTATGGTGTACACGACAACGACTGTGTTATTTCGCCACCTATATTCCCCCAACATTTATTGAGGTCTCTACACACTTGCATGTGTCTATCGTTCAATCCCTTTATTAATAGACGTGTGAGAGAGCCTCGCGTACTTTTTTGTACAATCAATCCTTATAAAAATTCAGTAGTGTACGGTAACACTCACACAACAAATAAGTGGAACGATGTCTCGTTCTAGCGTCGTGTTATTTACTATAGTATAAGTCTTACTGGTCAGGTTTTTATTGGCAAACACAAGTGAGTCGACAGTGCTAGTGCGCCCTAGTCTACATTATTGTAAATGTCACAAACATTTGCCGCTTTTACCGTTGCAGAGATGTATATACATATATATGTAAGATAAACACAGTGAGCCGCAAGAGACGATAGATCGATCGTTATCTGGTAGTATGGTGTACACGACAACGACTGAGATTTTCAACACTTCTCCTAGTCACACATAGTAAGTATGTCGATGCAACAAACAGCAACATCAGCGTCAACAACAGCAACAAGAATAGACCCACCATCAGCACGTTCTTGTGTGTTGCGTGTGAGTGTGTTGTTACACATTACTAGTGCCCAGTACCCAGCATAGCATTTCGCGTGCTCGTAACGATTACCCAATGTCCACACAGGAAAATTATAATTATCGTTCAAACAGATCATGGCACGGCCTACAGTTCACTATTGAACTTTAAAATTATTTACTAGTGCCCTTTGGGCAAACTTGTAAATTTCACTTTTTCTTGATAATTTTGATATATTGTGCGAAAAAAAAAAAAAAATTTTCCACTCAGAATTATTCAAGCCATACCCGACAAGCGATCAGAGGGAGAGATGGTCGCTTGCCCGAACCAAAACGGATACGACATGGGTCAATTGTGCGTACTTAGAGTCATGAATGATTCAAAATATCTCACAAAATGCCTGTATCTCGAGTTTTAATGTCCGTAGACAATATCTGACAGCATATTTAAATTCCTCTTTCAAAATCAGAAAAATGAATTTTTCTGATTTTGCTCTCCTAAAGTCATTTTGGTACCCTTGACAGACCTAATTTGAAAAAAGTCCGAGTGCGATTTTGTTGGCCGGCAGCGACGGTGCACTTTCCGCCATCTTTAAATGGGCTGCGTGGTCCCGAAAAACGACCTTTTTGAAAAAGTGCGATCGGTGAAAGTAGACGTTTTTTCCAGTACCAAAGATATTTTACCTAATTTTTTTTATTTTAATCTAAATCAATGGGTGTCCTTTACGTTGTATTAAAAAAGAATTTATTTATTTTAAAAAAAATTTTCGAAAAACTTAGAAAAAATTTTTGTTTCACCAATCACACATCAATCGGTGAAAGTACGATTGGTGAAAGTGGATTTATTTCAAACTTCCAAGGGTATTTTACCTAATTTTTTTTGCATTACTCACTTAACCTTATACTCCTTTAGGGCATTAGTAAAAAAAATTTAATAATTTCCAAAAAAAAAATTTCAACACTTTGAAATATTTTACTTTCATCTGAAAGTAGACGTTTTTTCCAGTACCAAAGATATTTTACCTAATTTTTTTTATTTTAATCTAAATCAATGGGTGTCCTTTACGTTGTATTAAAAAAGAATTTATTTATTTTAAAAAAATTTTTCGAAAAACTTAGAAAAAATTTTTGTTTCACCAATCACACATCAATCGGTGAAAGTACGATTGGTGAAAGTGGATTTATTTCAAACTTCCAAGGGTATTTTACCTAATTTTTTTTGCATTACTCACTTAACCTTATACTCCTTTAGGGCATTAGTAAAAAAAATTTAATAATTTCCAAAAAAAAAATTTCAACACTTTGAAATATTTTACTTTCATCAGTTGAACATCAATCGGTGAAAGTACGATTGGTGAAAGTGGATTTATTTCAAACTTCCAAGGGTATATTACCTAGATTTTTTTACATTTCTCACTTAATCTAAACCTTCTTTAGAGTATTAGAAAAACAAACATAATAATTTCCAAAAAAAAATTTTCAACACTTTGAAATATTTTACTTTCATCAGTTGAACATCAATCGGTGAAAGTACGATTGGTGAAAGTGGATTTATTTCAAACCAAGGGTATTTTACCTAGATTTTTTACATTTCTCACTAATCTAAAACTTCTATAGAGTATTAGAAAAACAAACATAATAATTTCCAAAAAAAAATTTTCAACACTTTGAAATATTTTACTTTCATCAGTTGAACATCAATTGGTGAAAGTGGATTTATTTCAAACTTCCAAGGGTATTTTACCTAATTTTTTTTACATTTCTCACTTAATCTAAACCTTCTTTAGAGTATTAGAAAAACAAATTATTAATTTCCAAAAAAAATTTTTTCAACACTTTGAAATATTTTACTTTCATCAGTTGAACATCAATCGGTGAAAGTGGATTTATTTCAAACTTCCAAGGGTATTTTACCTAATTTTTTTTACATTTCTCACTTAATCTTAACCTTCTTTAGAGTATTAGAAAAACAAACATATAATTTCCAAAATAAATTTTTCAACACTTTGAAATATTTTACTTTCATCAGTTGAACATCAATTGGTGAAAGTGGATTTATTTCAAACTTCCAAGGGTATATTACCTAATTTTTTTTACATTTCTCACTTAATTAAACCTTCTTTAGAGTATTAGAAAAACAAACATAATAATTTCCAAAATAAATTTTTCAACACTTTGAAATATTTTACTTTCATCAGTTGAACATCAATTGGTGGAAAGTGGATTTATTTCAAACTTCCAAGGGTATATTACCTAATTTTTTTTACATTTCTCACTTAATCTTAACCTTCTTTAGAGTATTAGAAAACAAATTAATAATTTCCAAAAAAAAAAATTTTCAACACTTTGAAATATTTTACTTTCATCAGTTGAACATCAATTGGTGAAAGTGGATTTATTTCAAACTTCCAAGGGTATTTTACCTAGTTTTTTTTTACATTTCTCACTTAATCTAAAACTTCTATAGAGTATTAGAAAAACAAACATAATAATTTCCAAAAAAAAAAATTTCAACACTTTGAAATATTTTACTTTCATCAGTTGAACATCAATTGGTGAAAGTGGATTTATTTCAAACTTCCAAGGGTATTTTACCTAATTTTTTTTACATTTCTCACTTAATCTAAACCTTCTTTAGAGTATTAGAAAAACAAACATAATAATTTCCAAAAAAAAATTTTCAACACTTTGAAATATTTTACTTTCATCAGTTGAACATCAATTGGTGAAAGTGGATTTATTTCAAACTTCCAAGGGTATTTTACCTAATTTTTTTTACATTTCTCACTTAATCTAAACCTTCTTTAGAGTATTAGAAAAACAAATTAATAATTTCCAAAAAAATTTTTTCAACACTTTGAAATATTTTACTTTCATCAGTTGAACATCAATCGGTGAAAGTGGATTTATTTCAAACTTCCAAGGGTATATTACCTAATTTTTTTTACATTTCTCACTTAATCTTAACCTTCTTTAGAGTATTAGAAAACAAATTAATAATTTCCAAAAAAAAAAAATTTCAACACTTTGAAATATTTTACTTTCATCAGTTGAACATCAATTGGTGAAAGTGGATTTATTTCAAACTTCCAAGGGTATTTTACCTAATTTTTTTTACATTTCTCACTTAATCTTAACCTTCTTTAGAGTATTAGAAAACAAATTAATAATTTCCAAAAAAAAAAAATTTTCAACACTTTGAAATATTTTACTTTCATCAGTTGAACATCAATTGGTGAAAGTGGATTTATTTCAAACTTCCAAGGGTATATTACTTAATTTTTTTTACATTTCTCACTTAATCTAAACCTTCTTTAGAGTATTAGAAAAACAAACATAATAATTTCCAAAATAAATTTTTCAACACTTTGAAATATTTTACTTTCATCAGTTGAACATCAATCGGTGTAAGTGGATTTATTTCAAACTTCCAAGGGTATATTACCTAATTTTTTTTACATTTCTCACTTAATCTTAACCTTTTTTAGAGTATTAGAAAACAAATTAATAATTTCCAAAAAAAAAAAATTTTCAACACTTTGAAATATTTTACTTTCATCAGTTGAACATCAATTGGTGTGAAAGTGGATATATTTCAAACTTCCAAGGGTATTTTACCTAATTTTTTTTTACATTTCTCACTTAATCTAAACCTTCTTTAGAGTATTAGAAAAACAAACATAATAATTTCCAAAAAAAAATTTTCAACACTTTGAAATATTTTACTTTCATCAGTTGAACATCAATTGGTGAAAGTGGATTTATTTCAAACTTCCAAGGGTATATTACTTAATTTTTTTTACATTTCTCACTTAATCTAAACCTTCTTTAGAGTATTAGAAAAACAAACATAATAATTTCCAAAATAAATTTTTCAACACTTTGAAATATTTTACTTTCATCAGTTGAACATCAAACGGTGAAAGTTGATTTATTTCAAACTTCCAAGGGTATTTTAACTAATTTTTCTTGCATTTCTCAGTTAACCTAAGTATCTGCTAGGGGTTTAAGAAGGAAACGTTTTATAATATCAAAAATAATAATTTTCATCACTTTGAATTTTTTACTTTCATCAGTTGAACATCAAACGGTGAAAGTGGATTTATTTCAAACTTCCAAGGGTATTTTAACTAATTTTTCTTGCATTTCTCACTTAACCTAAGTATCTGCTAGGGGTTTAAGAAGGAAACGTTTTATAATAACCTAAAAAAAAATTTTCAACACTGAAATTTTTTACTTTCATCAGTTGAACATCAAACGGTGAAAGTGGATTTATTTCAAACATCTAAGGGTATTTTACCGAATTGTTTTTGCATTTATTTTCATTTTGCACACACACACACACACACACACACAACAATATCACCATAAAACTGCGCTACAGCCGTTCGTTGTAGCAATAATTTCTCTAGGTAACAAACAATTGATCACGTTGCATCAAATTTCATTCAAAATTTTTGCCACCCTTGCGCTCGAGCGGACTGAGGCGTGTAACTTAAAATGCGGATTTTGCGTAATTAGAAATTCTAGTTGAATTTCGACCGAAAAAGCTGTTTTTAATCACGGTTGCATGATCGAGTCGTTCTAATCACGGTTGCATGATCGAGTCGTTCTTAATCACGGTTGCATGAAATTCACACAATCCATCCTATACTTTCACCAAACGTACTACAATCAGTGAAAGTGGATTTATTTCAAACTTCCAAGGGCATTTTACCTATTTTTTTTTGCATTTCTCACTTAACCTTATACTACTTTAGGGCATTAGTAAAAAAATTTTATAATTTCCAAAAAAAAATTTCAACACTGAAATTTTTTTCTTTCATCTGTAGCACCTCACTCGGTGAAAGTACGATTGGTGAAAGTGGATTTATTTCAAACTTCCAAGGGTATTTTACCTAGATTTTTTTACATTTCTCACTTAATCTAAAACTTCTATAGAGTATTAGAAAAACAAACATAATAATTTCCAAAAAAAAAATTTTCAACACTTTGAAATATTCTACTTTCATCAGTTGAACATCAATTGGTGAAAGTGGATTTATTTCAAACTTCCAAGGGTATTTTACCTAATTTTTTTTACATTTCTCACTTAATCTAAACCTTCTTTAGAGTATTAGAAAAACAAACATAATAATTTCCAAAAATAAATTTTCAACACTTTGAAATATTTTACTTTCATCAGTTGAACATCAATCGGTGAAAGTGGATTTATTTCAAACTTACAAGGGTATATTACCTAATTTTTTTTACATTTCTCACTTAATCTAAACCTTCTTTAGAGTATTAGAAAAACAAACATAATAATTTCCAAAAAAATAATAATTTCCAAAAAAAAATTTTTCAACACTTTGAAATATTTTACTTTCATCAGTTGAACGTCAATCGGTGAAAGTTGATTTATTTCAAACTTCCAAGGGTATTTTAACTAATTTTTCTTGCATTTCTCACTTAACCTAAGTATCTGCTAGGGGTTTAAGAAGGAAACGTTTTATAATAACCTAAAAAAAAATTTTCAACACTGAAATTTTTTACTTTCATCAGTTGAACATCAAACGGTGAAAGTGGATTTATTTCAAACATCTAAGGGTATTTTACCGAATTGTTTTTGCATTTATTTTCATTTTGCACACACACACACACACACACACAACAATATCACCATAAAACTGCGCTACAGCCGTTCGTTGTAGCAATAATTTCTCTAGGTAACAAACAATTGATCACGGTTGCATCAAATTTCATCAAAATTTTTGCCACCCTTGCGCTCGAGCGGACTGAGGCGTGTAACTTAAAATGCGGATTTTGCGTAATTAGAAATTCTAGTTGAATTTCGACCGAAAAAGCTGTTTTTAATCACGGTTGCATGATCGAGTCGTTCTTAATCACGGTTGCATGAAAATTATTATATACTCCACAGCAGCGAGATGCGCGGTTGCATGTAAATAAATTCGAGGGGCAGTTGCCTATTTGCTTGCCACATTACGTAAAAAACCGCACATTCTCCCATAAAAATACGACTGGCAACAAAAAAAAAAAAACACGCAACCTCATAAAATGTACATATAACTCTACTTACTGTGTGTGCGCAATTTACAGCATAAAAATATTATTAAATGATGTACGTCCAGCATCGATACATATATTTGATATAAAGAGCACCGTGTGGTGTCA
>CALYJB010000324.1:37500-42500 GCA_944738965.1 Nebria brevicollis
ACTACAACGGCGCGAACCGAGGCAGCACGAAGACGTCCCATGTAAAACGTTACCAGTGTGCTACCACAGGCGAGGTGATTGAATCTCTCCCTTCGAATAGTTCGGGTTTCTCAGGTTTACCCCTGAACGGTTTCACGTACTATTGAACTCTCTCTTCAAAGTTCTTTTCAACTTTCCCTCACGGTACTTGTTCGCTATCGGTCTCGTGGTTATATTTAGCCTTAGATGGAGTTTACCACCCACTTAGAGCTGCACTCTCAAGCAACCCGACTCTAAGGAGAAACCCACCCGGACGTGGTAACGGTCACTACGGGCCTGGCACCCTCTATGGGTGTGTGGCCCCGTTCAAGAAGGACTTGGACACGTTACACACTTACCGCGTTAACTGGGCTCTCCTAAACACCACATTGCCCTGTAGCCGTTTCCGACTACGGGCTTCGGTGCTGGGCTTTTCCCTGTTCGCTCGCCGCTACTAAGGGAATCCTTGTTAGTTTCTTTTCCTCCGCTTAGTAATATGCTTAAATTCAGCGGGTAGTCACACCTGCTCTGAGGTCGCATAAATAAATATAGATATAGATATATATTAATATATTTCTATTATATATTATTAAAAACTTTCACGATATATGCTATATCGTTATCAGAGAATACAAGTTGCACATACACACAGAACACGTATTACGTTTCCTGCACTCATAATGTACAAAAACCATTATAAACACACACATCGTAATCAACAGGCAGGTCCGAGAGACAATATGTGCAATATGTGTAGTTGTTGGTTTCGTAACACTCGGCCTCTTTGACATTTTTTTGGTGTATAACATACACACACACACACACACAAAATAAAAAAACACTCATATAGAAAAAGATATCTCAATTGACACCACCTCTACGTCTCAAGTAGACGACCCAAACTCACACCAGTCGTCACCATAAATTCTCTAACCACGGCATATATCACACATCATAACCAAATAGCCAATACAGTTTATGTAGAATATAACTATAGACGTATTATGAAGGAGTGGTGGTGATCTACACCACCATCACCAACATGACTGCACGAACAAATTTGCTATATAGTGTATATTGGAATATCTCAAGTGGCCGTCACATTTGTAGTTTACATAGATTTTCAGTGTATTAGAATCATCATCCGCATGCAGCATACAATAACGATACACGGTGTTTTTGACGTAAGTTACGGACAGAGTATAGTGAGAACATGAACAACGTCAGGTCACTTACACTCTACATCATCGCAAACAGTGTATATAGTTAGGTAAAGAGAGTGATCGCGTGTAAAAGGTCTTGATCGGTATAGGGGGCAACTACAACAGCAACAACATTTTTCGTATATATTTCCCCACATACAAATATACTACACAAACTGCCTCAGAATTGTATTGTATAACGGAGAGTGTGACAAATGTTAGATATATAATTAAGTGAACATACACAACAACACAACAACACATATATATATGTATAATGTGTGATTTTGTAAACTGATCTGTGCTATATAGTTCAAAGCAAACACTGTGCGCTTAAATGTTGAACGTAACAATTTGTATGAGTAGGGACGCTTGGTCTTTGCTTGAACGACCACTGGAATCGTGTAAGTGTGCACAAGTATACGTACGAGTAGTAGTAAACTTGTTTAATTGCACAAATACAGAGACACTGGGACACGTCCAGACCGATTGTATACTCTTGTTACTTAACACACACACAGTGAGTGACAGTGAACACACAGTTTTAACATTCACAACACAATATAGTAATATATAATATATATTTATATATAGTGTGTGTTTGCGTGCAGAGATTCCCTCTAATAACTAACATTGCACTAGCATCTCCTCAATAAACTCCCACAGCGTATTGATAGTAATATACTTTATATAGATATGTGGGTGTGTATAGAAATATAAAAACATTGGAGTGATGATGTTGCCACAAGTTCCTATAACCCTGCCATACAAGAGACTTCTAAATTTGAACACTCACTTACAGAACAACTGTTCTCATAATGATAATAATGATATTATTATGTATATTATGTGATAATGTAAAGACGGACGAGCGCTACCCACTCTGGTCACACTCTGGCCGCACAGCATTAATACGTAAAGACACACTAAAATGTGTGTAAAGTTATACGAGTATGCGATGTTTAATATATAAATGTGATAATAATACGACTATGCGTTCTCTAGCGTTTGTGCCGTTGACTTGAGACCGATATATACACACAAAATTGTATTGGCATATACGGCTTGGTTTCTTTCTTTCTATATAGTTATTTATAATAGCTATAAATATGATATAAAGTGTAGTATAGAGAGTAAAATATTATGGTTTCTAGTGGTGTGTAGGACGACACACACGAGACGACAGTGATGTCGATATCTATGATTTTTCTATAATATTAGAGTGAATTTATATATGTATGTATTAATGTATATATATATGCTAGTACCATGACAGAAGAGGCTTCTCTTTGTGAAACTACTGACAACAACAACAGCAGCAGCAGCACACTGACTACTACGGTGTTGTCGGATTGTGTTTTGGTCTATTATGTACGAGTACAAGTCACACGCGTGTGTGTATGTGTTTGAGTATCTTAATAACACATATACGCTACCGGTTAGGTTTGCGACGAACTGTATCAACATATAACACATCAGATGCCCGCGCGTCTATAGCGCTTGACAAGTGAGTGGTGTTTTACTACTCAGTCGCCGCTCACCTTCTATTTAAGGAACCGGGCTGGGTTTGGTATATTAAACTGTATACATGTTTAAAAAAGTCCCAGTCCACAGAGTGTTCTCTGTATATCTAAATATATTCCAATATATTGAATATTGATAATAAATAAAATAATACACATATTCACTACGGGGACTCCTCTGTCACACAGAGTAGAGTACAGACTATGAAATGGTGGTGTGTTGTGTTTTGTAGGTGTGTGTGTGTGTGTATATTGTACGTCTGCGAGTGCAAAATCACAGACGCACACACATCATCTACAACATCAACCGGCAAACACACAAACATCAACCAGCCACACGCACAGACGGCAGAACAATTTTATACATCAGAATAACCCCAACGCCGGATACCCAACATCGCCTGACATCTATTACACAGCAACACATAACCACCGGTGTGTGTGTGTGTGCGCCGTGAATCTGCTCGCGTTGTCTGTATACTCGAACTACTGTGTGTTGTGTGTGTGCGCATGTGTGTGTACTGTTGTTTAATCAAGTACATGTTAGAGACAGAGTGTTTTCCTCTGTCTAAATTTAGTAGCAATGATTGAACGCGAATACAAAACAGCAACAGCAGCAACAGCAACAGCAGCAGCAGCAACAGAAGCAACAGCAGAGACAGCAGAAACACACACACACACTAGTGGTGGCAGCGGTGTATACTGAAGACCGGCAGTCTGGTAATTGTAATACGACCCTCAGCCAGGCGTAGTCCAGGAACAGTAACCGAGGACCGCAATATGCGTTCGAAATGTCGATGTTCATGTGTCCTGCAGTTCACAAGTTGACGCGCATTTAGCTGCGTTCTTCATCGACCCACGAGCCGAGTGATCCACCGTTCAGGGTTATATTTGTTAGGATTATAATAATATTCATTCATTTTCCGCCACACACAATTCTTTATTGATCATCATCATCAACAGCATAATAATAATAATAATAAAAAATTTTTGTATAATAATGGTCACCACACACAGACACATATTATATGTGTCACCGATCAGACACTAACCACTCACCACTGCCCCCCCCAATTGTAAATGTGTAAGGCCGAGTCAAAACCTTACACACACATTATATTCATATATATGTATATATATATAGCAAATGGCTATCGTCCACTGGTGCGACGATTGAGTGACTAGCCGTCGTCGGTGACTTATTCTTGCGTGTTGCGTGTGAGTGTGTTGTTACAAATAACTAGTCCCTACTAGCGCAAACTGGCCTGTGTGTACTGCATTATCACCGCACGTCTCTCTATCTGCTGTGCGAGTCAATGTGTGTCTTTTCTCACCACTTAAATTTAATGATGTACAGAGGAGACCGTGTCCCTCCTCTGCTAGTGGTAGAAAAGACATCACCACAACAGTATTTTATAAATATGTAGAGACCGTCACAGCGATGGGTCAGACAGACACACAAAACTAGTCGTCGCACAATAAGTGTAATTGTCGATGCAACAAACAGCAACATCAGCGTCAACAACAGCAACAAGAATAATTTTTGATAATTTCCGGGGGTTTCTTTTAATAGATGTGTGAGTGTGGATGTACGAGGGGGTAACATACACAACATCACCTAACACTCAGTGCTATATAACGGTTATCCCTATATGTTTATATACGTTATTGGCCAATGAGTGGTGATACACACAAACATCACACGTATATACCTCACATACAACACATACAACCTACCAACACTGTTGGACACTTTCACAAGCAATTACCCCGTGATTCGGTGTTAGGCTCTGTTTACTGGTGCATACACAGATTCAAACCTAACAATCACAAACCGCGGTGCGCATACACGTTTCCATGTCATATCGCGAGAGGCTTCTGTGTTGTGCGTAGTGAGGTGTGTGAGAAAGTTTGTGTATATCGATTTGTCTCATTATCGTTGTACGACATCTCGTCCTCTTCCAAACCACACACCCATACCATACTATACCATACGATATACCATACATAACCACAACACAAATCTAAATATATATGTACATTTTACATTTCTCAACATACACAGTCAGCACACACAGCTCGTGTGTTTGTCAGTCAGTGTAGATCGATATAATATATATATGATGTGTGCGTTATGTATATAATGTATATATTATAAATGCTAAGTATGTTGATGGATAATATAGAGAAGATAAGAGTAACGTGAGATGAAGCCACCATCATCATCATCATCATCATCATCTTCAGTGCCACCAAT
>CALYJB010000324.1:45000-47332 GCA_944738965.1 Nebria brevicollis
CATCATACACACTATAAAAACCAACCACACAGGTTCGACACACACTCACACACACAAACACAACACCCAGTAGTGAGTGTATGGGGTGTGTGGTGTCTAGATATATATATTTACTATATTTCGATTTTATTAATATTATTTGAGAGTTCAAATAATCTCTTCCGTACTCGTCGCTAGATTTAAAGCGCCAGTGTTTCAGAGAATTATCGTGTATCGTGTATATATCTTTAATATATGTATTATATTAACATACAAGAGGATCGAACGTCTCTCGTTCTAGCGTCGTGTTATTATTTTACTATATAGTGTCCAACTACTCTGGTCGGGGTTACTGACTGACAAACGCGCGTGAATCGACAGTGCTATTGCGCCCTGTCTACATTATTATAAACGTCACGAACGCTTGCCACGTTAACCGTTGCAGAGAGATGTATATATATATAGTAGTAGTAGGAAACACAGTGAGCCGCAAGACACGATAGTGTCGATCGTAATCTGTTAGTATATTATTAAAGATACTATTCTCGCTCGGAACGTAGAGAGTCATTGCATAGTAACCGTATGTTTCAGAGAACATAGTCGGGCTAATTTTTTATTATATCTTTAACTGCATTTAGTAGAGGTTTACGTAGTCAGAACGTTTCCCCGCAGTTATGCTGTATACCAACGCCTACTCCAAGCACACAAAAGTGTACTCAGAGCACCATATGTTTTTAGAGTTGCCACGGGCGTCCGATATGGGTCGTGGCAACAATTTTTATATTATATATATATATATATATATATATATATATATATATATATCCAAGTTAAAAACCGTACAGTATGCTTCACACAGAAGCCATACGAACAAACGGAAATAATTTTTATATATACATAATTTCTCTAGACAAAGTTTTTTCTGAGAGCCATTGCATGGTAAAAACCGTATAGTATGTTTCACACAGAACCCATACATAACAAACGGATATGAAAATTATATCTTTAACTGCATTTAGTGGAGGTTTACGTTGGTCAGAACGTTTCCCCGCAGTTATGCAGTATACCAACGCCTACTCCAAGCACACTACGTGTGTCTCTGAGTGTAAGGGAGTGCAACACACACAGTATTTTTTTCCCTACACACATAAGCAAACACGCTACTGTACTCAGAGCACCAATAGTTTTTAGAGTTGCCACGGGCGTCCGATATCGGTCGAGGCCACAATTTTTTATATAATACTATCATCGCGTACTCTTTGTACAATCATCTTATAACAATTCAGTAGTGTACGGTAACACTCACACAACAAATAAGAGGAACGATGTCTCGTTCTAGCGTCGTGTTATTTACTATAGTATAAGTCTTACTGGTCAGGTTTTTATTGGCAAACACAAGTGAGTCGACAGTGCTAGTGCGCCCTAGTCTACATTATTGTAAATGTCACAAACATTTGCCGCTTTTACCGTTGCAGAGATGTATATACATATATATATGTAAGATAAACACAGTGAGCCGCAAGAGACGATAGATCGATCGTAATCTGGTAGTATGGTGTACACGACAACGACTGTGTTATTTCGCCACCTATATTCCCCCAACATTTATTGAGGTCTCTACACACTTGCATGTGCCTATCGTTCAATCCCTTTATTAATAGACGTGTGAGAGAGCCTCGCGTACTTTTTTGTACAATCAATTCTTATAACAATTCAGTAGTGTACGGTAACACTCACACAACAAATAAGAGGAACGATGTCTCGTTCTAGCGTCGTGTTATTTACTATAGTATAAGTCTTACTGGTCAGGTTTTTATTGGCAAACACAAGTGAGTCGACAGTGCTAGTGCGCCCTAGTCTACATTATTGTAAATGTCACAAACATTTGCCGCTTTTACCGTTGCAGAGATGTATATACATATATATATGTAAGATAAACACAGTGAGCCGCAAGAGACGATAGATCGATCGTAATCTGGTAGTATGGTGTACACGACAACGACTGTGTTATTTCGCCACCTATATTCCCCCAACATTTATTGAGGTCTCTACACACTTGCATGTGCCTATCGTTCAATCCCTTTATTAATAGACGTGTGAGAGAGCCTCGCGTACTTTTTTGTACAATCAATTCTTATAACAATTCAGTAGTGTACGGTAACACTCACACAACAAATAAGAGGAACGATGTCTCGTTCTAGCGTCGTGTTATTTACTATAGTATAAGTCTTACTGGTCAGGTTTTTATTGGCAAACACAAGTGAGTCGACAGTGCTAGTGCGCCCTAGTCTACATTATTGTAAATGTCACAAACATTTGCCGCTTTTACCGTTGCAGAGATGTATATACATAT
>CALYJB010000325.1:0-2500 GCA_944738965.1 Nebria brevicollis
ATATATATATATATATATATATATATATATATATATATATATATATATATATATATTATATAAACAAATATTAAAATATAAATGTTTATAGATTCTCAACGAATTATGCCATTTACCATGGTATACAGAAGTCTACGACGCGGCAGCTCTAGACCAAAAACCACAACAACAAAGCTTGGATTGTATAACGTTAGAAAGTTGTTATACCCCTAATTATGGTCCAGGAGTATCATTTCCTCCTAATTTTGAAGTGACACTCAAGCAATGGAAAGGCGATGTCTTGGCTCATTTTTCTTGTAATTTAAACTACTGGGCAACACTTATCGATGTTATAAAACGTACCGTTGAATCAAATGTCATAGATGAAAGCTTAGTTGCTAATACTACCGCAGGATTGCGGGTGCTTCTAGCAATATTAAAAATCGAAAGAGATGCTCTCCGAAAGTTTTCATTTTTAATGGATGTTGCACTATCAATGTTTATGATATTAAATCGATACTGTTGCATGGATAACCCGCCGTTTACGTTGTTGATTGTTTGTATGGATATTTGTACAGAATTGCTGCATAAGTACCGAACGTTCGTGGTTACACAAATGGAACTTCTTGATATGTTGCCAAGATTGGCAAAGGATGAATTCGTCTTCGAGGATATATTCAAAATTAACTTTTTAGAAACTGGAAAGATTGGCAACTTAATCGTACAAAGTAGACGGCATTCAGAACAACACTTAATTATCATTTCATATATCAAATTTTTACGGACTTCATTTTTGGTAAGTGTAAAATGAATATATACTTGGTAATTGGTATTTCGTAAAACCAATTACTAAGTATAGTTTCATTTTTCTGACATTATTTTCAAATTAAATACTAATACAATTCAAGTTTTATATTCTTTTAGTTCTAAATTAAATTGAAATTACTTTCATTTTTATATTTGGTTATTCTATAGTAATAATATTCTAAAAGAAGATGTGCAACTTTTTTATACGAAATATGGAACTATAAAAATTTGCAAAACAATTTTTTTTTTTTCATTTCAATACTTGTTTCAATTATTTATAAGCTGAGCCTTGAAATCTAGCTCTAAAAAGCAAAATAATTACATATCTCTCCATTTTCAGCTAAGTAACGGAACGAAATGCGTAATCGAATTACCCGGATTAGTTTTTATTTTAAAAGAAATCTTTCCGCACTTCATGGTGTGGTACAATAAGCGCGAAATTGTTTATCAAGATATTTTATACCAATGTATGCATTACGTGTTTGAAATGTTTCAATTTACCAGAAACAAAATAAATATAGAGCAGTATAACGATATACGTAAGTTGACATATCAGTGTTTCTTAAATGAAACGTGCGGTAGGTGTTTACTGCGTATATTATATGTTGGAAATACGGGCCTTCAATATATTATGGAAGGACAGACTAACTGGCAATCGGGACGTGGTATTAGATACATCAGTGTTATCCAAAAAACTATGACTATATTAATGAAGTTACTATCAAAACGCAAATATGAGACTGGTGAAAAAGTCATGACACCATTGGAACACTTGATTTACTCAGAGAATAATAGTGTTCGTTCAGTGCAAGCGATTGCTAGTTTTTTGAATCATCCTTTTGACGATGCTATACCAAATTTAGCATGCCGCCTCCTAAAAAAATTTACAATTGTAAGTAGTATTATTATTTTTCATAGTAAAAATTTACCTGGTAAAATTAAGTTATGGGAGTAAACTACAAAAGGCGTATTCTTTACGAATATAAATCATTACATTACGTATCCCTTTTGTCAATCTAAATAGATGTTTTTCAAAGATTCTCACAATCGGGGCTGCTTTGTAAAGGTTTTTTTTTGTGCTTGCTCTTAACGATCGAAATTGAAAAAAATTAATATAATATCATATTTCTTTAAAATAATTGAATGACTGAATTAAAAAAATATTATGCTGGATAAGTATTTGTGTATAAAGTTACTACATCACAAACACCATAACGTTTGTATTCATTCAGTTCAAGATTCATATCTAATTAAATTCTCACGTACTTCATACGCCTTTTTAAGTCACAAAATATTTTTTTATGATTATCAAGCAACTTTTCAACAATCATACTAAGAGAAAACAATTGATTTATACACCATCGCCAGACAAGAGTCACTTTGTATATCATGCGATTTCATTTCGTGATACACTCCTTAGTTTCCCAGTAATAATACAACACTTCAGAAACGTATGGTTTTGTAGTTATTACAGTGACTCAAATAATCTTTCTTTTTAAATAGATGATTAATCATGTTGCACATTTTAATCATTCGGAACTACACCTTTCTTCAGTCAAATGTTAAACATCTTTACCAACTAATGTAACACACACTCCATCGTAATACCAACTATACAAGCAGCTTTGCCATATTTCATTTTTAACAGTTTATATATATATATATATATATATATATATATATATATATATATATATATATATATATATATATA
>CALYJB010000325.1:7500-37504 GCA_944738965.1 Nebria brevicollis
TTCGTTACGCAGATCCTCTAAAAATCTCATTCAAAATGTGGTGTTCCACATGACATACGGCTAAGGTTATATTTTGTCTACACATTTGCATTGTGTAAACTATAATAATTCTGTAAAATATTATGAAAATTACTTTATAAACAATAAAAAGTTATGTATTTTCGGTATTTTTTAAACGCGTTAATAGTGGTGTAATCGAACATATATGTGAGAATAAAGTACTGGGGTTATGTTCTAAAGCCAGCCACGAATTCCTCAAATGTCAGATGGAGAGTAGACGTAACCAACATTTACCGTCTTGCAGAATTCTGTTAATTTTTCACTATACTGGGTACAGTACGTAGCTCTAAAGTATTACAACTAGCAATCGACACAGTGTTTGAGAATGTCTGACTTTGTTTGACAAAGTGCCTTTGCTGGAAAGCAACCCATGAATTCCACAAATGTCAGTTGGTAAGTGGGCGTAACGAAAATTTATCGTTGAATGGCTAAAGATGTGAAGGTATGTAAATATGTGAAGAATGTTTTCTGCCACCCCATTTGACGGGATTAGGCGTGATCATCTTGGCAATGTCATGGCATTGAATTTATTAGATACTGGCATGTTTCTACAGAAATTTACTTCCAGTTTCCATAGTTTATTTTTAATTTTTGGCTTATGTTTTTTGAATACAATCTTTTTAACTTCACCTCAAACACATTAACGTCAAAAGATTCACTGGGCAGACCGTTAAATTGACTTTATTCATAAAGAACCATTTTCTTGTTCTTTTAGACGTAGGCTTTGACTTCTCCATATGGTAGCGTTTTGTTCTTCGTACATATTTTTTAGTACTAACCGGACTAACTAGATTTATTTTTGACTAATCAGTCCAGAAAATATTTTTTCATTTTTCAAACGACTATTCGAAATATTCTTTGTTATATGTTGCGAATGGATCTTCTTGAATATTTTAGTGATCTGACGATCTGTTCTTTCTGAACTTTTCTTGTTCTCCCTCTCTTTTCAAAAAATTTGTTTTAAATTCATATGTAACCATATTTTGAGAGCATCCTAACAATTCCGAAATATATTTGTAAATATTTTCTTGATTTGAAGGTTTCTAATAAATTTTTTTCTCTTCTGCACTACAATGTCTTACACGTACCATTTCTAATTGAACAATTATTTTTTTTTAGAAAGTGCCAAGAATAAAAATATATGTAACATTATCTGTACTTATTGTTTATTTAATTTTAAAATTATTATCAGTTGTTTAAATGGTTTTAAAAATATTTTTTATAACGCACCTATTATATTGTTATAGACAAGTTTACATTAATATGAACACGATACTCGCCACAGCTAGGTAATTTATTAGTTTGATGCATTTCCTAATCTTTAACTTTCCATCATGTTGTGCTATAGTTACGGCCTTAATTGTAGCTTTAATAACAATAATATTTAGATATTTTTTTTCGTCATACCACTGTATATAGAAAGTTGAAAAAAAAAAAATTATTGCTTCTATATTTATAATTTTTTTTATAAGTTTAAAATTCGAGCTAATCACCAAAATATGTAAACTTGAAAATATCTGTAGTTGCGAGAAACCTTGAAAATTTTTGGAATCCAACTTCAAAAGTTTAATTATTTCGATAATGGTTCTGTTTCCCTCTATTTAATAGTTGTTTCGCTATAAAAAATTATATTTTTGTTATCTTTAATTCTTCACTAAAAAACACTAATATATAATTTTAGGATGATAGAGAAATCAACAACCTCAACCCATTGCTATCACGAATCATGCAATTATTGCATGTGTTATGGATGAATCAAAAAGAGATTTTAATAGCTGACATTATGAAAGATGAACAATTTTGGCCATCTTTGTGTTGTCCTTTATTTCGCGTTATCAGCTACAGCAACAAAACCTATTCAGAAATCATTAATATTATGGCCAAGGAAATTCATAAAAAAAGTGGTAAAATTGACGAACAACTAAAAGACGTCATCTCAAAACTACTTTCATCAAACGAATCATATATTGACCGCTGGTTGAATCATATATTTCACATTTCCGCAACAGACACGGAAGTAATTACAGACATACATGATGAACCTGTCTTGACCAGTTGCTTAGTTTTGGCATGGAAAGATTTCTTGATAATTGCTATTAAGCTTTTACCCGCATTGTTTTCATTGGAAGTTAAATTCAAATTAATTGAAAAATGCAGACAAGCGCTCAAAATTATATTTTTTGAAAGAGATAATTGTGCATTAACATTTACTGCAGAATTATTTCTGTTTTTAATGGGAACCTGGGGGGAATTATGTTACACAGAAAGTGTTGTTTTTTATGTAGATATTGCTCAAATAATGCAGAATATTTCAGCATCTTACCAAACTCTTCCCAAACGATTACAAGAAGCTGCTTTAACCATAGCCGTATTATCTTTACGTGGTTTAAAACCATATACTACAATCGACAAAACTGCTACAAAATGTTTCGTAGAATCGCTTGGTATTATTTTTGATTATGAATATGATATTTTCAAAGATAAATTTGAGAAACAGATGTTTGAAAATACTTACTATAGTAATAAAGAACACAAATCATTTTTGATGTGTTTCGAAGCACTAGGTGAAGTTACCGATCTACAGACATCGGTTTTAAAGGAGTATAGTCAGAGATGCGGCCATTCGCAAATTATTTGCAAATTGATCAATTGTGTAAAAATGTTCCTGGAAAATATAAGTACGTTTCCCATGACAAAATGTGCACTGGAAACGCTTATTCATTATGCACATTCACCCAATACAATTGATTTTCTTAATTCGGATATATCTATCATTCTATGGGAGAAAATGCAACCTAAACCGGAATATAGACACCCTAAACATCTTGGATTAACTGTAAGTAATTGTTATACCATTTTTTAAATATTTTCAATTAGCATTTCAAATATTTTTAACAATTATGAATTGCCTACTAGTTTTCATAAATAAAACATCTGACACTTATACGCATTCTGGCGCTTTCAATGGAGAACAATGGACAGATATAGTTGATACGATATGTGTAAAATAAATAATATTTGAACAAATTTCGATTGGCATTTTTTTACCTTGTCATACGCAGTACAAGTCAGTATTGTTATCATGAAAAATTTCGATCTCGAGATTTTAACGGAAATATATCTTTTGACCTTCCTTGAATCGAGTCTGACTATTTTTGAGATGACGTCTGTCTGTGTGTATATGTGCGCCTACAGTCGAAACGGAAGAAGATAAAATTATGAAACTTCAAACTTAAGATTTGTATATGCCTGGCAGGAAAACCTCCTATTTTTGAAAGGAATATTCAAACCGGAAGAGCATGTTTACTCTAGTCATTTTTTGCAATTTCTGCTATAGCTAAAAAACGGTAGTACTTGCAGCAAAATTATTTAGAATGAAAATAAAAGATATTAATATTTCGCATAATTTTTATTTGAAAAGAACTTTCAGAAAAGGTAATGATTACCAAAAAATATTATATTCAATATTTCTCACGTCTACTGCATATATTTGTTCTCCAGCAGTACTCGTGTCGGTGCGGTGGAACATATGCTGACATGCGGTATGTCTGTCGCTGAACTTAATTTACAAACTTTGGTTAGACAGTTGAAATAAAAAAAAAAAAATTTTGGAAATTTAATTTTTTTTTCAAAATTTTATAATGTTTACTCTTGTCATTTTTTGAATTTTCTTCCATGACTAAAAAACGGTAGTACTTAGAGCAAAATCAGTTAGCATATAAATAATGTGCGGCATATCTGTTGCTGAACTTTCTTATGCGCATTTTGGTTAGATCGTTAGAATTTATAAATCTTTGAAAATGTTTTAATTTTTTTTTATATTCTAACGATCTAACTAAAATGCGTATAAGAAAGTTCAGCGTCAGGCATGCCAGATATTTGTAACCAGCTGTAGAGCGCACACAGGCGCACTCACACACACTTCATTCCAAAAATAGTCGGACTCGATTCAGGGAAGGTCAATAGATATATTTCTGTTCAAATTTCGAGATCGATTTTTTCCATGATTACTATACTGCGTATAAGAACGTAAAAAAATAAATTTTTAAATAAATACGTCACTATGATAATAGAATAAATTATGTATGCAAGCAAAAAGCCGCATTATCTGTTTTCCAATGTAACATTCATATATATGAACATTTTGGTCATAATTTTTTAAACGACGGTAAAAATGCGTGAAGTAAACGTTTACAGATTTTCTCATCTTAATGTTGACGCCCAGTTCATCCTGAAGCCGAAGTGATTTCGACAGTATTGCTTTATGTTCTCAAAATAACATCTTTTATAATTAACACCTAGCATTTGTTTTTAGTTTATTATTAAATATAAGTAATTTAACTTTTTCTTTCAGAGTCTGCAGTGGGATTTAATAGAATGGTGGATTGTATATAAACGATTAATAACGTTACAGACAGTTCTATTAAAGAAACATGGACATCTATTTATCAAAGAAATTCTTATGTTTGTCAGTTTGCATGAAGAATATATATCAGATTTACTATTACTGGAACGATACAGCGTCGATATTAACGTATTAAATCTAATTTCAACATTATTAGTTTTCATATATGAATTACTTAAATTTGAAAAATCCTGGCGAGACGATCATGAATCATCTTTAAACTTTATTTTGGTAAGTTCACATATATATGCAGGATATATTAAATTTTTAATTATTAATTTAAAATACAAGCGCAACAATAATCTGTTTTTTTTTTCAATTAAGGGGGTAGTACACTCGGCGGCCTGAAAAAAGGTGATTTTCGGGATTTTTTTTAAAGATAACTATAACTGTACGACAAAAATGAAATGTATATATTTATTCGTCCGTGTTCCGGCTACAAAATGTTATTATTTGGCCGCCATTGGCCAACTCCTATGGTCGCTACACCAGGTGCAGCGTGGAACCTCCGGCGGCACCCTGCTTGTCTGCGGACATCGCAGCGGCCGCACACTTCGAGCTAGAACAAAATCGATATTTTTCCGTTAATCTCTGATAAATTTCCTGTCATCGTA
Source organism: Nebria brevicollis (assembly GCA_944738965.1). NCBI lineage: Eukaryota > Metazoa > Arthropoda > Insecta > Coleoptera > Carabidae > Nebria > Nebria brevicollis. The sequence goes on from CALYJB010000325.1 coordinate 12,580, forward strand.
CGTAGGATTTTTTGATTTTGTTGAAAAATAAAAAATTGACAACGCTTTGAAAAAAAAGTCGGGTTTTTGGACGCAAAAAATCGACATAAAAGCTTGCACCGAAGAGCCTTTTTTAGGATACGTACGATGACAGAAAAAAATGTGTAGAATTCAAAACTTCAAACCGCGTTCAAATCGGACGAACCGTTTTTGAGTTATGATGTCCGCAAACTTCAAAAACATGGTTTCGAGATAATCGCGTTTGAAGTTTTGAGTCTGCTATGCCGGGACCATAAAAAATCCCGTCGGTTCGCTTTTCGGCCTGTAACTTTGGAACGGAGTGTCTCATGAACTTCGGGTAAAGTTTACAATAAAGTAAACACTTCAAAGAATTTTTTAACCAAAAAACCAAAAAATCGATTTTTTGAAACTTGCAGAGTGTACTACCCCCTTAAGAAAAATATTACAATTTTTTTTAGCATAATTTTGTATGATGACTCGATAATTCTGTTCTTAAAAACAAACTATTGTTTCTCTTTTTTTAGCAGCTTATGTAGGGGTTATCGAGTGCCTAGATATAAAAGAGTGTGGACAATCAACGAGTAATCTCTATAGCGCGAACAGGTTCTTTGCCTGTGATTGGTCGCCGCCAATAATTTATTAAACTGTCACACGTAATGCATTGCGTTATATGGAGCGCGCGGCACAAATTTGCTTATACTTATTCCTGAATAAATTCTGCGTATTTTATACACATATGTGTATCTATTATAGAAACATTTATATAAAATTCCTAACATTTCGCGGGCTAATACACGATTTATGCTACATACTTACAAGTATATTTACGGTAACATTTCGCGGAACCCTTAAAATAATCAATTTTCAACATGTTTATCACATGTCTAAATATTCACTGAATGTTTGATTCCGCGGCAGTTTTGTAAATTAATAGTGACGACCAATCACAAGCTGGGAAGCTGTCGTCCACACATTTATATATCTAGGCACTCTAATGGGTTATACAAAATTATACATCTATAGGTTGGCTGTAAATTGATGTCCATGTGGTAAAACACAATTATCAAGATATTTACTTTGTCTAGTCGATTTAATATTTCCTTTTAATAGTCTACAATGATTGAAATACGTGCACATCAAATAGAGAACGAACATTCTAAGTTGGGTACACTGATTACCATTATTTTTAAATGTATTCATTTAGTACAATTTTCAGTACAATTTTTGTAAATTTCAAGGCAACAGTTACAGGGTGCTTTCCAGCAAGAGATCTTTGTCAAACAAAGTCAGTCATTCCCGAACACTGTGTCGATTGCTAGTTGGAATACTTTAGGAGCTACGTACTCTACCTAATAGAGTGCGCGCAAGTCATTTATCCCTAGATCTTGACAAATTCAATAAGAACCTATTAATAATGAATTATATTAATCAAATTCGAAGTGTGCAATTTAATTAAATATTTAATTAATATTATACACGTATACACGGTTACACGGTTACACGTATACACGTATACACGTATACACGTATACACGTATACACGTATACACGTATACACGTATACACGTATACACGTATACACGTATGCACGTATGCACGTATGCACGTATGCACGTATGCACGTATGCACGTATGCACGTATGCACGTATGCACGTATACACGTATGCACGTATGCACGTATGCACGTATGCACGTATGCACGTATACACGTATGCACGTATGCACGTATGCACGTATGCACGTATACACGTATGCACGTATACACGTATACACGTATACACGTATACACGTATACACATATACACATATACACATATACACATATACACATATGGACATATACACATATATACATATACATATCGTGTTTTTAAATTGGTCTATAGTAAAGTTAGTCGAGCGCGCTAGGCCAAAATGTCATCTTAAGGGGACATTACAGGTTGAAGGCCTGAAAAGTGGGTCTACTTTGGGATTTTTTTATGAAAGAACTAAAATCAGTAGAGTCACGCAGTTTTGCGATTTGAATTCATCTATCCTTTCTCTATTATTGACCATTTATTCAACAATGTGTTATCACAAATATGGCCGCATCGGCGGCCATACAGGCACCGCGCACGCGAAACATGTGCCCACTGTGTCGGGCCCCAGGCCCCTGCAGGTCATCTAATCCAAAAAACGCACATTGGTCAGTAAACTATAATAGATTTGCTGAATCCTGAACCTAATTTCAAGAAAATTATTGGAAATTACAACAACATTGCAACCATGTGAATAAAAGTGATGAAATTTTCATTGCTTATTTGAGCTTAAAACGTGATAAAAAATAGTAAAATATAACAATAATTCAATGAAAATAGGTTCAGGATCCAGTAAATTTTGTCTAGTTTTCATCCCAATTCGTTCCAAGTCAATTGGTCGAGTCGTTTGACCGCAATCGACGACACAGTAAAAAAAAGTAGTTCCGAGAAAAACGCGTTTAATCCAAATTCCGAATCGAATGGAGTATAAATGAATAATATGAACAGTGCAGATTCGGAGATATTCAATTGCAAAGAATGAATATTTGAGACTCATATACATTGCACTATACGCAACAAATATATAAGCAACAAATCCTTCTTACGATTGTTATAAAAAACTAAATCTACATAAAATAATAACAAATAAATATTTCTTAAAAAGTTTTATTCATAGTTACAACACAGTTTCCGAGATATTAATTAATAAATGATGAAAAAAATTATTTTTCAAGTAGTGGAAGGGATACACTAAAAACAAGTTAGCCACAGCACATTTTTGCTGTGAAAGATGTATAAAGTGCGCATACAAGATTTTCGTACGGGATTGGTTAAAAGTTGTACATAAACGGCAAAAATATTTGGGTGAATGAATTACGGATCCTAACTGATTATACTTTATTCTCTAACGTTAACTTTTTGCTGTCGCGATACAACTACCTTAAATACCCTAGGATAACAAAATTTCGTGTTACTGCGATTATTGAGTAGATGGCAGCACTCTGATATGGCTAGACATCATCAATTATTGCTATTTCACATAATTCGGGACCACTATTCTGTGCCATATAACTAATCTAGCCATTGTAGCTAAGTTGATGACGTAATCAAAGTAGGGTGTTGTCATCTATAAAATAACCGTAATAACACGAAATATTGATATCCTTGGGTATTTTAGATGTTTAACAGGGATTATATTTAAGTTGGCAAATTGAAAACAATTTGTTGCACTATTAATAAAACTATATTAGAATACATAAGTAGCGTTCGTTTTACCACAAATCTCAACTCAGTTAATCTTATGGTGCGTTTCCATGAATTCGTTTTATCCGTCGCGTTACGTCCGTCGCGAGTCATGATTGGTCAGATTTAAATTTAAGAAAAGACCGCGAATGTAAATGCAGTGACGGACAGAGTAGGTCTAGGGTGCTTTCCAGATAGGTACAAAGTTAACACTGTGTAACACAGTGTATGATAACATGTATTCCAACTACGCCAGAGTACGACTCAACTTGACTCTGTTATACACAGCTAAAAAGCAAAGTCTTGTGCCGTGTTAGTAAGTCGCATATAAATTATTACAAAGTTGATTTGTGTGATACTACTGCGTCCCGCGTAAATTACAACATAACCATATTTTACTTGTGCATTTTCGGCTTGGATTGATGTGTTAAATATTTAATTAAATTGCACACTTTGAATTTGATTAATATAATTCATTATTAATAGGTAATCACACTAACGGTGCTGTCAATTGTTGAATTTGTCAGAATCTACGGATAAATAACTTGCGCGCACTCTATTGGGTAGAGCACGTAGCTCCTCAAGTATTGTAACTAGCAATGGACACAGTGTTTGGGAATGTCTGACTTTGTTTGACAAAGTTCCCTTGCTGGAAAGCACCCCTAGTTTCTACTAATTGCAGTGCAACCTTGACGACGGATGTTGCTCTCTCTAAATTAGACAAAGACATTATCTGTCAAGTACATCGGTATCGTAAAAGACCGTTAATTCTTGAAATTTAAATTCATTTATAAGGTTTTCTCCATCACCTTGTAAACACCTATTAACTAATATAGGTCTAACCCAAAATCTGTGTCATCTTTTTTTTTTACATATTTCAAATAGAAATTAGCCACAATCAAAGTTAACAAAAACAAAAACTAACTTAGTCTGAAGATGCCACAGTGTGGTGAAACTAGTCGCTAATAAATAATAAACATGTGTAAAACCTTAAAACAAAGTAGTGTTTTCCTTTCGTACAAATTTATAATCTTTGGTTAAATGTCCAAGTGGGAACTGTCGAACGGGGACAACGCGACGGATGTATGGAAACGCCGTGAATTTCATCCGTCTTTGTGATTGCAGTACTACACGACACGCGACGGATGAAACAGATGCATGGAAACGCACCATTATACTGAGTTGAGACAAAGTGGGCACATGTTTCGCGTGCGCGGTGCCAGGATGGCCGCTGATGCGGCCATATTTGTGATAACATATTGTTGAATAAATGGTCAATAATAGAGGAAGGATAGATGAATTCAAAACGCAAAACTGCATGCCTCTACTGATTTTAGTTCTTTCATAAAAAAATCCCAAAGTAGACCCACTTTGCAGGCCTACAACCTGTAATGTCCCCTTAAGTTGACATTTTGGCCTAACGCGCTCGACTAACTTTACTATAGACCAATTTAAAAGCACGATCCTCTAAATAAAAAAGCAGATCTTGGTGAATTCAATCGCTTGTTAGTCGACTATTGGACGAAGAACAATTTTCTTAAATATATATTAATATATATATATATATATATATATATATATATATATATATATATATATATATATATATATATATATATATATATATATATATAAATTAAATACTCAATATTTAATTTAAATAAAAAAAATCTTTTTTTATTTCGTATAATATTAAATACAACAGTATTCGTTTTGTAGACTTACAACGAACGAACTGAGAACAATCAACTCATATTTCTAATGTTACGTGCTATTTATGCTGTTTCTAGTTTTATGGAAATATACTAAGATTTAGCTGATGTATGTAAAATAACTTTAAGGCCTTATATAATTTATATTATTTATTAAATATATATTTATTACATTTATTTTATATATGTCCAACATTAAAAAAAAAGTCAGTTGTCAAAATACCTGTACAAAATGTCTTGTTGTTTTTGCCGCCGTTATTTTTCTCCTTTATTTTCATATTTATGTCTGTTTAATTCAGTTTTACATAAAAATCAGTTATTTTAAAGACTATTTTATTAGTCTTCTTTGTATTCTTTTGGTTTCTGAAATATTTCATCTTTCATAACTATGTTTCAATAAATACAACATTCCCTTTTATTAATATGACAACTCATTAACAAAGTTTGAAGAAAACTTGATTACAAAAACAAGAAATGAAACTGCGCTAACACATGCTTCTCCGACCTAACATTTGTATTCAATTGTCCTCACGAAATTAGTTTAATATAAAATTTATTTTTACAGGATACTGTTAAAATGACGTTAAACTGTAGTTCTGCAGTTATAGTTAGACCGAATGTGTTAAAATATTATTCTCTCAATGCGTTTCATTCTGTCGAGGAAAACATCAACTCCGATTCTGTACCTACAGATTTACTAGTTGACATTATTAACAAGTAAGTGAATATTATTAAATATTAATACATATAATAGAGTAATAGAGAGCATATGATTTTAGCAATCGTTAAGCGTAAAGAAATTTTTGACAAAATGGTACAAAAAATATCTGGCATATCTGACACTGAACTTTCTTCTACGCATTTTAGTTAGATCGTTTCAAAGTTTCATAAATTCTAACGATCTAACCAAAATGCGTATAAGACAGTTCAGAGACAGACGTGCCGCATACCAGCATGTGTGCCACCACAACGAGGCGGGTACATAAAATACTAATGGAGGTCAAGTATATATACTTCACCTCCGCCAGTAGACGTAAGAAATATTAAAAATAACTTTTATATTTTTCCAAACAATACCTTTTCGGAAAACTCTTCAAATAAAAGTTGTGCGAAATATTTTCATATTCACTCTAACTAATTTTGCTACTACCGTATTTGATTTACGGCAGAATATTGAAAATAACATTTTTTTTTAATCAGTATCTTTTCTGAAAATTATTTTCAAATAAAAGTAGTGCGAAATATTAATATCTTTTATTTTCACTCTTATTAATTTTGCTGTAAGTACTACCGTTTTTGAGTTATAGCAGAAAATGCAAAAAATGACTAGAGTAAACATGCATTTCCGGTTGGAATATTTCTTTCAAAAATAGAAGGTTTTCCTGCCAGGCACATACATATCTTAAGTTTAAAGCTTTATAATTTTATCTTCTACCGTTTAGACTGTAGAGCGCACACATACACATAGCCAGACAGACACACGCACATACACACACATACATAAACATACACACACATACAAACACATACAAACACATACAAACACATACACACACACACACATACACAGGCACACACACACACATATACACACACACACACACACACACATACAAACACACACAGGCACACACACCCATATATACACACACACACACATACACAGTCATACACAGACACAGACAGACACAGCCACACACACACAGACACAGTTTACCAAGCGACTACTGATCGACGCTATTTAAGTTTAAACTACTGAACTACGCAGGCACATACTATCATTTGTAATTAAGTAATTTCAAGGATATGTCACCAGCTCGTCTTTATGTTAAAGCGAGCAAAACCTAAATATCACTTATACGAACGCTACTATTTATTTGATTCTCACCGTTATTATGCAACAGGACTAGGGCAGGTAATAACAAGTTCAATTCTTCCAAAACAAACATAAAATTATTTATATCAAATATTGTTCAACTTACATGTTTATACATAATCAACCACACTTATTATATTCAAGTATTAATTTATGCTCTCTGTTACTGTTGTTCTCTTTTACTCCTCTTACTCTTGACCCTCGACACTCTGTCTTTACTGGCGATACTCTCAACTCTCTTTTGATATGTATAGTCTTTTTCTTTCTTTATATATAGTCTTTTTATAACCATTTACTTTTCACTTATTTGACAATAATATCCGAAATCAGAAAGTAAAATTAACATTTAAACCTACCTACCTATTGGAATAATCCCAAGAAAATACATTAAAGTTTATCGAGAACAATAAACAACAAGTAAACAATTTCACAGCTACGTTGACCACACCAGATACTTAAATAATAATGGTCCAGCTGCTATAACAGACACAGATACAGACACACACAAACATACACGCACACGCGCACACACGCGCACACGCATACGCACATTGTTCCAGACCCTCAATGGACTAATATTACAAATCATTTGGATGAGTATTGACTACTCTAGCCGGAAGGCTGATTCTAAAAATGTAGTTTTTAGATGAACGACCACTTCATGCAGCGTACTACAAAAATATCTGTAATTTCGTCATTTTTACGAATTTCAGTATAATGTTTCGGGAATTTAATTTATACTAGTAATGCAAAAATATATATCTATTTTAACCCGGGATCGGTCGCGCCTGTTGCCATAACATGATCGGTTGCGTGTTAGATTCCATCTAACATTAAGAAATAGACAATAAATCAGTACTAAAACATATTAGTATGCTTACTATATCTAATTTTATTTAGTTGATGTAGACAGATGTTTTTAATACAATTAGAATATAATTATTAGCAAAATAAATAAATATTTTGCAAATAAGAAGGTAAAAAATTCAAGTTACAACGATTTTTTCTAACAGCGTGACCAATCCCGAGTTAAATCAGAGCCATGACTGTTGTTAGTTATTTTTGAATCTATTATATGCTATTACTATAGTGACGAACCATAATATATTTTCAATAAATTACTGTGTAGCAAATAGTTAATGGATACGAATTTGAGAGAAACTCATCGGGCCTCGCCGGGGATCGAACCCAGAGCCTTTAAGCAAAGAGAAAAGGCTCTGGGTTCGATCCCCGGCGAGGCCCAATGAGTTTTTCTCAAATTCGTATCCATTAATTATTTAATACATTGCGTTGCTACAATTGCCAACATAAAAAACTATTTCATCATTGATTACTGTGTAGCTTTATAGGTACATGTTTTGTTCCCAGGTTAACAGATATTGTCAGTCTTGCTTCAATTTGTATAATGCGGTTTTGTCCACCGCTATTTTCCATGCTAAGGGATGATACTGATTATAATCCATGGACGTTACAAGTGGGAACAAGTTTTGGTATACCAGCATTCGGTGTTGATGAAAGTTCGGAATTGACTTTTGGATCATTGATATGTGTCGCATGTTTATATGTGCGGACACTACAACAAGTAAGAATTTTAAACTACTCTAAAAGCATCCGGTAATCCATTATCTTTTCAAATTTTCAAATATTTTGTTCTTTAGTCTTTCATTAATTGAATTTAGTGTAAAAATTATACACTGCTCGCTAAATGTATTGCATTAAGCTTAGTGCATATACGACTTGCGTGGGTACAATTTCTGATGTACGTAATATTTGACGTAAATTTGAATGGATACCACAAAAAAATAATATTCCTTTGTCATGACTATTTATAAATTTATTATAATTATTTAACGACTGTATTGCTGCTTTAGATATTATGTGGCAATGTACTAAATAGCACGAAATTAAATAAAAGTTGCTGTTGGGAATTTGAGTTTGGATAGATTGCACTAGATTTAATCAGGGCTTTTCTGCGCTTTTAATACGTTTTAAAACACTCAACCACGCTATTTCCAATACACAAAAACATGTTACTCGCATCAATGACGAGAGTATTTTAACAAAATATCTGGCATGTCTGACACTGAACTTTCTTATATGCATTTTGGTCAGATCGTTAGAATTTAAAAAATGTCATTTTTTTTACCTTCCCTTAATCGATTCTGACTATTTTTGGAATGACGTCTGTGTGTGTGAGTGTGTGTGCATGAATCACTCACTCCGTTTATAAAACACTTTTAAACGGAGCAGATTTAAAAAAAATTTAGTGAAAATAACTCTACAATTCTGTTTTTCTCTTCTTCAAATAACGCCAAACTACTCAAAATCATGCATTTGGCCCGTTTTGACAATGTGAAACAATAATGTGACATGAAAACAATAATGGACGAAGTATGACGAAATATGAAGGAATGTAAACGTGGTTGCGTTTGTTGTTATTAATACGGCGTCTGGGTTAGGTAAAGATGTACGTCTATAAGATTTAAAGAACACTATAGCACATATTATAAAAGACATCTACATTATTTTTTATGTCGTTACATCTGACTAAGGAATGTAAAGAATGTTCAAGTTCCGTGAATCCTACTATATGTGTGTATGTGCATGTGTGTGTATGTGTGTCTAAGTGTGTGTGAGTGTATGAGTGTGTGTTTATTTGTTTGTGTTTGTGCTATAAGAAAGTTCAGTGTAAGACATTACAGATGTTTTATTTTTGGCGAATTCACGAGTTTCAGATAAAATCGACTTACAAGGGGAAGCCACGTAGTGTGGGTCACCGATTTGGCTGAAATTTTGCCAGATGGTAGGTGACGCAATAAAAATAATACAAGTTTTGCTGTTTTGTGCACCTCTCAAGAAAATTCGAGAAAATTGCGTTCAAAGTTTTCACATCTAGTTTTGTAGAAAAAAAATTGATACTTAACTGTGCGGTGGCGTGGCGCAGTGGATAGCGAACTGGCGCACAGACCCAGTGGTCAGGAGTTCTAGCCGTACTTGGCCGGCTTTTTTCTCTGTATGACTTTATTTTTTTTATTGTAAATAAGATTTAAAATTATTGACTATTGCAGCATTCACTTGGATGGTAAATATTATTTTTTAAATGTAGGTATTGCCAGCAAGTGGCGTTTTATTTTGTTTTGCATTGCTTAGAGTTGTGTTTTAGTATAAAAACAGCGGGAATAATTAAATTTCAAATATTTTCTATTTGTCGTCTTTTTTCTGCTGTATAAAATTTTATTTTTGATGTTTTTATTGCAAATTTAATATAAAAGTTGATAAATTTTATAATATTTATTAAAAATGTAAAATTTTTATAATAGAAAATATTTTAAATTTAATTATTCCCGCTGTTTTTATACTAAAACACAACTATAAGCAATGCAAAACAAAATAAAACGCCACTTGCTGGCAATACCTACATTTAAAAAATAATATTTACCATCCAAGTGAATGCTGCAATAGTCAATAATTTTAAATCTTATTTACAATAAAAAAAATAAAGTCATACAGAGAAAAAAGCCGGCCAAGTACGGGCTAGAACTTTTGCCCACTGGGTCTGTACGCCAGCTCCCTATCCACTGCGCTACGCCACCGCACAGTTAAGTATCAATTTTTTTTTACAAAACTAGATGTAAAAACTTTGAACGCGATTTTCTCGAATTTTCTTGAGAAGTGTACAAAACGGCAAAATTTGTATTATTTTTATTGCGTCACTTACCATCTGGCAAAATTTCAGCCAAATCGGTGACCTACACGACGTGGCTTCCCCTTGTTAGTTAGTTCATAGTCCTACTATTTAGTCGCTAGTTGTGTATTATGACTTAATCTTCTAAGCTAGCTCTACTATAAGTTTTTTTTTTTTCGTATGTAGGATTCTGGTGAGGTAATGCAGTTCTTGCGTCTGTTATATGCATTGGTAATTGTTGTCTGTAAGTTTCATCCTAAATGTCTCTAATATTGTGCTTGGTATGTTCTGTTTGATAACAATTGTACCGACTCTAAATTTCTAACAACAGAACCAGTAATTTTTAGTTAGTGGCGGGTCTTGGGTCTATCGTTTGTGAATTGGTTGTAGGACGTAGGGTGTCTTCGGTCTTTGTGTTTCTCAAGTGCGAATTGACGGCATTTTAGTTTTAGATAGAAATTCGTCGTTGCGTTTGATGTGTAGCTAGAAATTTAACGCTGAACTATTAGAAAAATGTCTTATATAATTTTTTTATAGATCAACAACAGTAAGAAAATTGCCCAAGTCACTTCACCAAGAGAAATATTAGTTGCTCGTAAAAGTCGTTTATCGCAAACCTCATCAGCAACACAACTAGACGATACCAAATTAAAACACGTTGAACCTAAAATATCTGTTGATAATATCTCTACAGTTCCTTCCGATTTGGCAATAAAAATGTCCATCGACGATATTAGCCTCAAAGAAAAAGATTCGCAATTGTCATTTACACAGATCCAAAATTTAGCAGGCAAACAAACAACGCCAGAGGTGGCCAAAGGATTTATTAGAATCGATTATCTGAATCCATTGTGTAACATCACGGCCGTTCAAAATTTTGCCTCTTATGCGAGTCCAGTGAAAACTTTTCCCTGGTTTGCGAAATTGAACGAAGAAAAGACAACTCGCGCATTAGAAGCTATTCTGACGATTTTGGCGTCCCAAGTTAATCTTGTTTTGTATATTAATACAATTGGTGAACGGGAGGAAAAATTAATAAAACGTGAATTATGCTCTGAATTACAAACTTTTCATGATTTTACCAAAAAAAGAGTTGGAGAGTTGTATCGATACAGTATTTCAGATCGAAGTTGTCTAATACGCAAGAAAATTGGGTTATTAGATGATGAAGAGCCACTAATATCAGATCCGAGAAGGTTATCAACTGAAGGTGTGAAAAGTTCATCAAATAAACGTGGTTTAAACGTAATTTCAGCTACCGCTCTAGAAACCATTTCAAAATTATCAAAACAAGTTGAAAGTAACTCATCGAGCACCAAGAGCCCTTTTGCCAGTGAAGTAAAAACAGTTAGCAATACATCTGAAGTTCGACTAGTTTCTGAAGATTACCTACATTTTTTGTCCTTATGGTTTACACATGTCTTACATAAGAATAATGAGAAATAAACGTGTTAGTAACTAAATTTTGTATTATTTAAATTCGATAAATAAAACAATTAATTTTTTTTTTGAGTTGACTGATTTTTCTGCATAATGATATTGATTCGAATTTACTATCTAATGGTACAATTGAGTTTTTCGAGAAATATTAATTTAATAAATAATATTTATGTGGGAGAGATGAGTAGTGTGAGAATACGAGATCGTTCTAGGAGTAAATGGATAAACATGATTGAGAATGATCGGCGTGAAAGACAAGCTGCGAGCAACAGGAATAGAAAGACATGTATGAATAATTTAATGAGTTTGAATGAAGCGAAAGAAGTGTGTAAGATAAGAGTTGAATGTTTAATCTTGTTTTGTATATTAAGGGCCGGCGACACCAAAAAACGGCGATTTTCATTGTTTTCTGGCATGTATTATTACTAATTGGGATCACATGGAGACATAATTTTTATTTGTAGTTGAAGTTTAAACTATGGTCAAACCATAGATGATTATAAATAATTTTTAAAAAAATTAGTTTTACACTTATTGAATTAATCTCACTCCGCAATTCTCATCGTCATGCATGTACTAGAAACATACGGATCTCATTTCTTATCAAATCGACTAAATAGTACGATACACCAAAAGAAACCTTAGAATATCAAAAAGCTAGTAAGATAGTTTTCATTTATAATGATTTTATTTTAATTGCACAAAAAAATGTAATACATTTTGCGAACAACTTCTACTAGAATCAATTATTATTTTTTGATATTTTTAGAACGAAATCCGGGATAAAATTATTCTTACTTTCTTGTTCGTGTATTGGAGAATATGTATAATTTTTGTTGTTACATAATTCTTCCGAATTTAAGAGAAAGGTACATTTTTAAACTTCTCCTATACCAACACATGTTAATTATAGTTTCAACTGCTACTAAAAGAGCGCAGTGCATGTCATGAATTGTAACGTGCAATTTTCATGTATCTCTACAGTGGGGGATGCGAAATCAAGTATCCCCACTTCAAATTGTACAAAGCAGTAGTATCTTGTATAGAAAATTTCTATCGCCTGTTTTATATTATTATAATAATATGACTCAGATATAAAACTGCATAAAATAGTTTTGTAAATTCAATTAAAACGATTTTAATTTAAGGTACGGTCTGGAATTTGCTATTAATAACATTTTGAAAATTTTTAGTGATGGAAAGTATGATTGCGAGATTGAAAGAAGAATGTCTGCTGGCTGTAAGATTTTATTAGCTCTAGGAATGTTTGCGAAAACTTTTAATATTTTTAAGGATGCAAGATTATGCGTATACAATGGTGTACTTGTCCACCTTGATGTATGGTAGTGAATGTTAGGTTTGGCAAACCAAGCATAAAAAGCGTGTAACTGCTGTGTAAATGAAAATTTTAAGAGATTTTTGTGGTGTATCTAGGAGAGACAGAAAGCGGAATACGTGGGTGTATGAGCAAATGTACCTAAAATAGTTGCGAGTAAAATGAGATTATATGGCTATATCGAATAAATTCCGAATTAAAAAGTAACAAAAATGATTTATGTGGTAGAGATGAATGGTGTGAGAATGCGATGCTATCCTCGGAGTAAATGGATAAACATGATTGAGAATGAGCTGCGTGAGAGGAATATAAGAGCATGCATGAATAAGTAAATGAATTTGAATGAAGCGAAAGAAGTGTGCAAGGATAGAGTTGAATGGAAAAAATGTAACGGGGTTTCTGCCACCGACTATGTTGTCCATTTTAAATTCAGTACTGTTTAGTGGTAAATATAGAATATATCTTTGGAGGAGATAGAACAGAAAACAGATTTTATGTTTAAAACATTTTATTTTTCTGTGCATTTTAATCCTTTTGGAATTCTTCTTAAAATTATTTCCGGTAACATACAGTTCTGAAAAAACTTAATTTATTTGGATTTCATTTCTGTCGCCCAAAATTCATCGTCTTTATCAATTTTCTGAATAAATTACACCCACAAATATTATTAAAAAGCAATGTTTCTTTTTACAAATATGCAACTGCCCTTGTATCTAAAGGAAGAATAACATTTATGTATATTACTTTTTTTTCATTACTAAATAGTAACTTAATTACCTGATAGAAGTATATGTATATGTATATGTATATGTATATGTATATGTATATGTATATGTATATGTATATGTATATGTATATGTATATGTATATGTATATGTATATGTATATGTATATGTATATGTATATGTATATGTATATGTATATGTATATGTATATGTATATGTATATGTATATGTATATGTATATGTATATGTATATGTATATGTATATGTATATGTATATGTATATGTATATGTATATGTATATGTATATGTATATGTATATGTATATGTATATGTATATGTATATGTATATGTATATGTATATGTATATGTATATGTATATGTATATGTATATGTATATGTATATGTATATGTATATGTATATGTATATGTATATGTATATGTATATGTATATGTATATGTATATGTATATGTATATGTATATGTATATGTATATGTATATGTATATGTATATGTATATGTATATGTATATGTATATGTATATGTATATGTATATGTATATGTATATGTATATGTATATGTATATGTATATGTATATGTATATGTATATGTATATGTATATGTATATGTATATGTATATGTATATGTATATGTATATGTATATGTATATGTATATGTATATGTATATGTATATGTATATGTATATGTATATGTATATGTATATGTATATGTATATGTATATGTATATGTATATGTATATGTATATGTATATGTATATGTATATGTATATGTATATGTATATGTATATGTATATGTATATGTATATGTATATGTATATGTATATGTATATGTATATGTATATGTATATGTATATGTATATGTATATGTATATGTATATGTATATGTATATGTATATGTATATGTATATGTATATGTATATGTATATGTATATGTATATGTATATGTATATGTATATGTATATGTATATGTATATGTATATGTATATGTATATGTATATGTATATGTATATGTATATGTATATGTATATGTATATGTATATGTATATGTATATGTATATGTATATGTATATGTATATGTATATGTATATGTATATGTATATGTATATGTATATGTATATGTATATGTATATGTATATGTATATGTATATGTATATGTATATGTATATGTATATGTATATGTATATGTATATGTATATGTATATGTATATGTATATGTATATGTATATGTATATGTATATGTATATGTATATGTATATGTATATGTATATGTATATGTATATGTATATGTATATGTATATGTATATGTATATGTATATGTATATGTATATGTATATGTATATGTATATGTATATGTATATGTATATGTATATGTATATGTATATGTATATGTATATGTATATGTATATGTATATGTATATGTATATGTATATGTATATGTATATGTATATGTATATGTATATGTATATGTATATGTATATGTATATGTATATGTATATGTATATGTATATGTATATGTATATGTATATGTATATGTATATGTATATGTATATGTATATGTATATGTATATGTATATGTATATGTATATGTATATGTATATGTATATGTATATGTATATGTATATGTATATGTATATGTATATGTATATGTATATGTATATGTATATGTATATGTATATGTATATGTATATGTATATGTATATGTATATGTATATGTATATGTATATGTATATGTATATGTATATGTATATGTATATGTATATGTATATGTATATGTATATGTATATGTATATGTATATGTATATGTATATGTATATGTATATGTATATGTATATGTATATGTATATGTATATGTATATGTATATGTATATGTATATGTATATGTATATGTATATGTATATGTATATGTATATGTATATGTATATGTATATGTATATGTATATGTATATGTATATGTATATGTATATGTATATGTATATGTATATGTATATGTATATGTATATGTATATGTATATGTATATGTATATGTATATGTATATGTATATGTATATGTATATGTATATGTATATGTATATGTATATGTATATGTATATGTATATGTATATGTATATGTATATGTATATGTATATGTATATGTATATGTATATGTATATGTATATGTATATGTATATGTATATGTATATGTATATGTATATGTATATGTATATGTATATGTATATGTATATGTATATGTATATGTATATGTATATGTATATGTATATGTATATGTATATGTATATGTATATGTATATGTATATGTATATGTATATGTATATGTATATGTATATGTATATGTATATGTATATGTATATGTATATGTATATGTATATGTATATGTATATTGTAACGTCGTTTCTTACGCGTTACTGGCTTTCCGCACGCTGCGGTAATTTTTGCTCGGGCGCCAATCAGAAGGAAGGGGGAAACTTTGATACGGTATTTGGGGGAGGAGTAAGGGAAGGGGCGGAGACGGTGCGTGCGGGTCCGGGATAGCTCGGTGGAGGTTATGTCCAGGTTCCGTGTAGTCAGCGAATACTTCAGTTTTTAAACGGTATTTATTTTCGGTAAAAACACAAGGTACAACTTAATATACCCTATCGGAGACGGTGTTGCGGATGCTAAAACGTTGGTGAGACACCTAAAGGGAGGTAACATAAGTTCTACCTTCGGTGGCAACACCTGTGGTATTATAACAAGAAACTACGCGGTAATCCTTTGGAGGAAACGCCGGCAAGACACCTGGAGAACAGTTAAATAGTGTTTACCCTCGGTGGACACACCTGCAGGTACTATAATAAGAAACTACTAGGTGATCCCTTGGCGGACACGCCGGCAGGACACCTGGAGAACAGTTACACAGTGGTTACCCTCGGTGGACACACCTGCAGGTACTATAATAAGAAACTACTAGGTAATCCCTTGGCGGACACGCCGGCAGGACACCTGGAGAACAGTTACACAGTGGTTACCCTCGGTGGACACACCTGCAGGTACTATAATAAGAAACTACTAGGTGATCTCTTGGCGGACACGCCGGCGAGATACCTGGAGACAGTTACACAGTGGTTACCCTCGGTGGACACACCTGCAGGTACTATAACAAGAAACTACTAGGTGATCCCTTGGCGGACACGCCGGCAGGACACCTGGAGAACAGATAGACAGAGTTTTACCCTCGGTGGACACACCTGCAGGTACTATAATAAGAAACTACTAGGTGATCCCTTGGCGGACACGCCGGCAGGATACCTGGAGAACAGATAGACAGAGTTTTACCCTCGGTGGACACACCTGCAGGTACTACAGTAAGAAACTACTAGGTAATCTCTTGGCGGACACGCCGGCGAGATACCTTAAGAACAGTTAAACCCAGCAATGCAAATAAATACGGTAGTTAGTTTGTCTCACCAAGTGTTGTTCGGCATCGGGGCTATAGAAATAGCAACGGATAATACGGAGAGTATAGAGAGTACGGTGCGGTCTTTTGCTTCAAGCTAACGGTGATCGACTGTGTTTTGATAAGAGATGTAGGCCCTTTTTATATCTATCGGGGTATAGGTAAATACATGAGTAGAACAAAGATAAAAATACTATCCAAACCGATTTTTGGTTTTGACTAGATAACGGACAGAAAATATCGGCAGAGACTAGTATTTTTGGTCGATGACCTGACTTTAACAATTCAAAAAAACAAAAATGCATCGGCCGGGCTCGAACCACCGACCCACAGAGCCGTAGTCGACTACGCTGCCGCGCCGCTACGGCTTACTTATAATATAACATACATCTTAACATATAAATAACGAGGGTTTTTAACAACGGAAAAACATACTTCGTTACACCCTCCTCTTACTTCGGCAAAACAAAAAAAGCAGTACATGTATCCCCTTAAAATAATATAATATAAAAAAAAACCAAAAAAAAATTAACTTAACAAAAAACATAAAAAAAAGTCAAAGTAAGAAAGTAAACAGAAAAAAGTCTTTCAGTCACTTGGCCCCCCCAGTGACTACTGTTACATACTTTACACCCCCGTCTTCGCGGGGCACCAGGATCCGCACTCTTCGGCGGTGCCGTTTGTTCGCCGGGATCAGGGCGTTGTAGGCCTTCGGGGCTGCCGGGGTGGGGGCCTTCTGCGGTCGGTTGGGCAGGGGGGCTAGGGGAGTGGAGGCCTGGTCCTTCGGGGACTCAATTGGGGACGTGGTCAGGTCGAGCACGTCCTGGACCCACGCAGGTCTCTCCCGCAGTTGCGGAGGGGTCGCCGGGGCGGGGTGGGGCCGCTTTGGGCTTGGCCGGGGTTTGGGCGCGACAGCCTTGGTTGGGGCTGGTCTCGTCGGGGGGCGCTTCTTTGGCGCCGCTGATGGCGCTGCTGGGCGTGGCAATGGCCTCGGCCGGTCAGGCTTCCAGGCCCGGACGCCGGGTGGTCTGTGGCCCAGCTTGAACGCCACTACTGGCGGCGCTTTGAAGGGTGGTAGCAGACGCGGTGGTCCCTGGGGTGCCGGCTTGGGCAGGGGCTGGGGCAGCCACCGGTTGACTTCCCTCATCTCGGGGGAGGTGATGGGGGACAGCTCCCGGGTGCCCCTGGTGGGGGTTGACGTCCCATCCGGATGTGTACTGCGAAAAACAAAGATTAGTCGTGGTACTTTTTCAGATCTTTAATATGTATGCGACGTAGTGTTTTCCCTGCTCCGTTCTCTAGGTCGTAGACCTGAGGGGAAACTCGGTTCTTCACGGTCCAGGGACCGGAGTATCTCGGTGCTAGTTTGGCGGCAATGCCGCGGGTGACGATGGAGAGCGGATGTTCCCTTCGGAGGACGAGTTCCCCAGGTTGGAACTGCACAGCTCGTCTGCGCAGATTGTAGTGATGCGCTTGCCCGGTGGCCGCTCGGGCGATGTTGATGCGCGCCAGTTCCTGGGCTGATTTCAGAGCCCTCATCTTCTCTAGGTGGTGCTTTGGCACACCTTCTTCTTGTACATCTTCGGAGGCGACTTGCCCGTAGGTGCTTGGCAGTAGGAGTTCACTCCCAAAATTCAAGTAAGCAGGCGAATAGCCAGTGCTGGTGTGGCGGCAGGAATTAATGGCTAGAGTGAATTCTGGCAGGTGAGCGTCCCATGTCTTATGGTTGTCTCCGCAATATTGCGCGAGCATCGGTTTCAGTACACGGTTGACCCGCTCGACGGGGTTGGCCTGAGGCGTGTAGGGCGGAGTTAACTGGTGGCGGATTCGGTAACTGTCTAGTGTCTGCCTGACCAAGTTGTTGTTGAATTCCGTCCCATTATCCGAGATGAGGATTTTCGGACATCCGTACCGGCAGATAACTAGCTCCCGTAGGGCTTTGGTTATCGTAGTCGCGGTAGCTTTGCGGAGTGCCCTGCACTCGACCCATTTGGTCATGCGGTCTTGGAAGGCGATGATATATTCGTGGCCACTTGCGGTACGGGGTAGTGGCCCCACAATATCGGTACTCACCACCTCCCAGGGTTTGGTGATACGCGGCGGCCCCATGGTTCCGCCCATGGCGTTCTGTGTAGCCTTGTAGGTCTGGCAACTTTGGCACCGCCGTACATATTTTGTGCCGTCGCGGAACATGCCTGGCCAGTAGTAGCGTAGGGCTAATCTCGCCAGTGTTTTGGCGATGCCCATGTGCCCGGCCTCTGGTCGGTCATGACATTCAGTGAGGACCTGGAGCCGGTCTCCAGTCGGGACGCATCGTTTCCAGGCCCGTTCGGGTTCGGTGTCGGACAGGTCGGTCGGGTCCCAGAATTTCCGATGCAGCTGGTCCTGGATGACTTGGTATTCGGGATGATCTTGGGGTTTTTCCTTTACGTCGGCTATCTTATGGTCGTACCAAGAGCAGCCGGTGGTGATGGTGGCAAGGCTGGCCAGTGGTTCGGTGGTAGGGAGTGGCATTCTGCTGAGGGTGTCGGCCAGATGGTTCAATGCCCCTTTCCGATACTCCACTTCGAAATCGTACTGTTGCAACAATACTGCCCAGCGGGCGAGGCGGCCGGTTGGATTTCGTAGGGCGTTCAGCCAACGTAACGCTTGGTGGTCGGTGACCACCGTAAATTGATACCCCTCCAGATACATCCGCATCTTTTGTATGCCCCATACAATGGCTAGACATTCCTTTTCGATGACGGAGTAATTTTTCTCAGCGGGGGAGAGGGATCGGCTAGCGTAGGCGATCACGTGCTGGCTCTCATTTGTACCCTGAATCAAAGCAGCTCCTACTCCGTAATCAGATGCGTCGGTTTGTAAATAGAATCGCTGGTTGAAATCGGGACAGGCGAGTACTGGTGCTGTGGTAAGACAGCTTTTTAACTGGTCGAATGCCCGTTGCTGTTCGGCGCCCCAGTTCCAGGGTCTCTGTTTTTGCAACAGCTGGGTAAGTGGGGCCGCTTGTCGCGAGAAGTCGATGATAAACCGTCGATACCATGAAGCCGCGCCGAGAAATTGTCGTAGCTGGCGGACATTACTTGGCGGTGTAATCTGCGTGATGGCCTCGACTTTCTCCGGGTCGGTTTGTATACCATCTTTAGTGATGACGTGCCCGAGGTATTTGATGGATCTAAGGCCAAATTGGCATTTTTGGGGATTTATTCGTAGGTTCGCGCTTTTCAGTCGTCGGAAAACCTCCTGGAGGTGCTTCAAATGGTCTTGCATGGTGTTACTGACGACGACGATGTCGTCCAGGTAAGCGAACGCATGCGGTTCCATCTCGGGTCCGATGATCCGGTCTAGCAGCCGCTGGAAGGTTGCGGGGGCAGCGTGTAGCCCAAACGGCATGACCCGGAATTGGAAGAGGCCGCGGCCCGCCACTGTGAAGGCCGTGAGGGGCCGGCTGTCGGGTGTGAGCGCTACCTGCCAGTATCCGTTTTTCAGGTCGATTGTTGAGAAGTATTTGGCGGCGCGTAGTTTGTCGAGTATTGCGTTGATGTATGGCAGTGGATACGCGTCCTTCTCGGTGACCTCGTTTACCTTACGGAAGTCGATACAGAATCGTGGTTTTCCGTCTTTCTTTCGCACGATTACGGTCGGTGAACTCCATGGACTTCGGGAGGGTTCGATTATGCCCTCGGACAACATTTTATCCACTTCTTCGTTGATAACATGCTGCATTTTCGGATTGCGTGGCATGTATCGCTGTTTGATAGGTTGCTTGTGTTTCAGGCGGATCTGGTGTTCTAGCAAAGGGGTAACCCCTTTCAGTTCCTCAAACTTTGGAAGTTCCTGTTTGAGGAGGTCGGCCAATTTATCTTCGTCAGGGCGTTCTGCCTCGGTTGTGATTTTGGCGAGTACGGGCTCTGGGCGAGTTTTTACCGGTGTGCTCAATTTCTGGGAGGCGGGGGAATGTAACGCCGCGATGGATGCAGCCGGCCGGTCGAACGTGATTTGCTGTTTCCACGGGTGGATTGTCATTTTGAAAGACTTCATGATGTCCATCCCCAGGATCATGTTCGTGGTCAGTGATGGTAGGCTCAGAAGCCTGACTCGTCTCCATATGCCGGCGATAACGCATCCTATTGTGATCGCTCCGGTGATCGGTACAATGCTACCATCAGCCATTTGTGCCTGAGCTAGTGGAGTTTTTTCCAGCGAGTTGGCTATCTCGCGGTATTGGTCCGCGATTTCTGAATTAATGTAGGAGTAGGTGGCCCCGGTGTCTAACAGCGCTACTATGGGCTGGTCTTTGATACGGACTTCGATGTACAGGCGGTTGTCTCCTGTCTCTTGACATTTGACGGAGGGTAGTGGATGCGTGTTAACGACATCAGGGATTACTCTGCCGAACTGACCCTTCCCTGATGGGGGACAGTCCGGTTGGCGTTTCCCGCCGTGGTAATCCCGCAGCAGTCCCGGGTTAGCACGTCGCGGCGACCACATTTTGAGCAAAACTTCCTCTGTGGATTTCGGCACCCGGTCCGGAAGTGTCCTGTCTCTCCACATCTCCAACAAGTTGGTGGGCTTCCCTCGGTGGCACGTACGGCGGGTGTGACTGGGGCAACGGGTTCCACCGTGGCAATTCGTGGAGCTCGGTTGCTCTTCATGTCTCGCTGGAGACGCTCGAAGTTGTCGATTTCCAAAATCAACTCGCGCATTGTGTTGAAATCGCGCCGTTTGATATATTGCCGGTATTCGGGTAGTAAGTTGTTGTATACGCGAAATAGCGTCTGTTCTTCAGACATGCCCCCATGTCGGCGAATCTGCGTCTGTATGTCGATCAGGTATTCGCGCCCGGTTTCGTGGGTTTTCTGTTTTCGGTTGCCTATTGTTTCCTCGAGACGTAGTATATAGTCCGCGAGTAAATAGTAGGCCCGGAAGTCAATTAGGAAGTCTCCCCAATTGGTCCAGAGGTCCCGGTTGTTCCGGAACCAAAGAAGTGCTGATCCCCGCAATAATTCGGGTAGAGCGGCGACCAGTTGGTTTGCGTCCACCCCGTAGCTGTCTTTTAGCTCTGCCAGTCTTTCGAGGAAGGTGACGCCATCGGTTTTACCGTCGAAGAACGTGTTCCATTTGCGGACCATCTCGCAGATGTTGCGAGGTCGGCCAAGAGCTGCCTCAGTTGGAGGTGCCATTCCGTATGCTCCAGGTGCATAACTGGTGGCTGGGTCTATATTCGATGGACCAGCCCGGTTCTCGGTGCTGGTTGCCAATAGTAGTGGTTTGGCATGCAGGTGCTGTGCCATCCGTTGCCGAAGCTCGTTCGCTCGGCCGGTGGTGTTCAAGCCACGGTTCGCAAGTTCTTGGATGAGCGCGGTTTTACGTAGATTGTAGATCCAGGAGGTAGCAGTATCCTTTGGTGGATCGATCTCGGGTTCGGTGTCAGATACTTCGGAGTCAGACATGTTGCTTGCTTGAAAATATTAGTCCCTGTTCGGGCGCCAATTTGTAACGTCGTTTCTTACGCGTTACTGGCTTTCCGCACGCTGCGGTAATTTTTGCTCGGGCGCCAATCAGAAGGAAGGGGGAAACTTTGATACGGTATTTGGGGGAGGAGTAAGGGAAGGGGCGGAGACGGTGCGTGCGGGTCCGGGATAGCTCGGTGGAGGTTATGTCCAGGTTCCGTGTAGTCAGCGAATACTTCAGTTTTTAAACGGTATTTATTTTCGGTAAAAACACAAGGTACAACTTAATATACCCTATCGGAGACGGTGTTGCGGATGCTAAAACGTTGGTGAGACACCTAAAGGGAGGTAACATAAGTTCTACCTTCGGTGGCAACACCTGTGGTATTATAACAAGAAACTACGCGGTAATCCTTTGGAGGAAACGCCGGCAAGACACCTGGAGAACAGTTAAATAGTGTTTACCCTCGGTGGACACACCTGCAGGTACTATAATAAGAAACTACTAGGTGATCCCTTGGCGGACACGCCGGCAGGACACCTGGAGAACAGTTACACAGTGGTTACCCTCGGTGGACACACCTGCAGGTACTATAATAAGAAACTACTAGGTAATCCCTTGGCGGACACGCCGGCAGGACACCTGGAGAACAGTTACACAGTGGTTACCCTCGGTGGACACACCTGCAGGTACTATAATAAGAAACTACTAGGTGATCTCTTGGCGGACACGCCGGCGAGATACCTGGAGACAGTTACACAGTGGTTACCCTCGGTGGACACACCTGCAGGTACTATAACAAGAAGCTACTAGGTGATCCCTTGGCGGACACGCCGGCAGGACACCTGGAGAACAGATAGACAGAGTTTTACCCTCGGTGGACACACCTGCAGGTACTATAATAAGAAACTACTAGGTGATCCCTTGGCGGACACGCCGGCAGGATACCTGGAGAACAGATAGACAGAGTTTTACCCTCGGTGGACACACCTGCAGGTACTACAGTAAGAAACTACTAGGTAATCTCTTGGCGGACACGCCGGCGAGATACCTTAAGAACAGTTAAACCCAGCAATGCAAATAAATACGGTAGTTAGTTTGTCTCACCAAGTGTTGTTCGGCATCGGGGCTATAGAAATAGCAACGGATAATACGGAGAGTATAGAGAGTACGGTGCGGTCTTTTGCTTCAAGCTAACGGTGATCGACTGTGTTTTGATAAGAGATGTAGGCCCTTTTTATATCAATCGGGGTATAGGTAAATACATGAGTAGAACAAAGATAAAAATACTATCCAAACCGATTTTTGGTTTTGACTAGATAACGGACAGAAAATATCGGCAGAGACTAGTATTTTTGGTCGATGACCTGACTTTAACAATTCAAAAAAACAAAAATGCATCGGCCGGGCTCGAACCACCGACCCACAGAGCCGTAGTCGACTACGCTGCCGCGCCGCTACGGCTTACTTATAATATAACATACATCTTAACATATAAATAACGAGGGTTTTTAACAACGGAAAAACATACTTCGTTACAATATGTATATGTATATGTATATGTATATGTATATGTATATGTATATGTATATGTATATGTATATGTATATGTATATGTATATGTATATGTATATGTATATGTATATGTATATGTATATGTATATGTATATGTATATGTATATGTATATGTATATGTATATGTATATGTATATGTATATGTATATGTATATGTATATGTATATGTATATGTATATGTATATGTATATGTATATGTATATGTATATGTATATGTATATGTATATGTATATGTATATGTATATGTATATGTATATGTATATGTATATGTATATGTATATGTATATGTATATGTATATGTATATGTATATGTATATGTATATGTATATGTATATGTATATGTATATGTATATGTATATGTATATGTATATGTATATGTATATGTATATGTATATGTATATGTATATGTAT
>CALYJB010000326.1:0-45033 GCA_944738965.1 Nebria brevicollis
ATATATATATATATATATATATATATATATATATATATATATATATATATATATATATATATATATATATATATATATATATATATATATATATATATATATATATATATATATATATATATATATATATATATATATATATATATATATATATATATATATATATATATATATATATATATATATATATATATATATATATATATATATATATATATATATATATATATATATATATATAAATTTAAATCTAGTCGAAATGGCAGTACCTATACTTAAAAAGGATTACTTAGAAATGATCCCAGATTTTTATGGAGACACTAAACTTCTTCCACGGTTCATTGAAATTTGTGAAAAGTTAGTGAATAAATTCTATAATATCACAGACACAAATGATTTTCAAAATGAATATCTTATGTCAAGCATTCTTGCAAAAATAAAAGGTCAAGCCGCGATTAATATAGCTAGTTGCACAATTACTCGATGGTTAGATATTAAAAATGCGCTACTCAATACGTACGCAGATAAAAGGGACTGTTATACCCTCAACATTGAAATGACAGAATTAAAACAAGGAAACGAAACCGCAATCGAATTCTATGACAAAATACAAGATTTATTAAATCTTCAAGCATCATATCTTAGTACACATATAAAAACTAGTGAAGCGACCATCCTTATTCAATATTTCAGAACATACGCGTTAAGAATTGTATTGAGAGGTCTTAAAGAACCCTTAGGAACTTTTATGCGCACTAAGAACCCCATTGATCTAAGTACTGCACTTAACATGCTTACCAATGATTTCCAATTGGAAACTCAAACAAAGAAACATTCAAATTATAATAATATGAAACAGAGACAACCTCTTAATTATATAAATACGAAACCTTTTCAATATAAACCGAATACAACAAATTCTCAACTAACATATCGACCAAACTTATCTAACACCTTTAACAAAACCTCATCAGCACAAACAAACAAAATTAACGTTTTTAACCCAAATCAAAATCGTCAATTTAACAAACCAACACCTATGAGTATTTGTACTAAACAAACATTTACACCCAAACCTGGACCATCATATACAAACACCACACCTCGTCCGCAACAATATGCGCATAGACAACAGCAATTCACCACTCAATGTAGAATTAGAAAAACAAGTCACGCAAGACTACATACAAAATCATAAAGAAAAAACGAAAATAATGTACCAAAATATTAACGAACAGCTACAAAACAGGAAAACTAAAATAATAAATAAACTAAATGAAAATCGCGAAAATTTATTAGAAATACCGGAAACCGTTTATGTACAAAATAAACAAAAAGTTAACAAAACGAAAAACGAAAAATTTAGAAAAGAAAAAATAAAAAAGTTAAATTTGAAATTAAAAACCGCAATTATAGAAACAGACCCTAAAAGTAAAAAACAATCTAAAATACACTTATCTAATATAAAAAGACCCAGAAAAACTGCTCACAAAACTTCAACTTTTACAGATCCCTCTATTCCATCCACATCTACGGAATAAGTATCAGGAACATTACACACAACCCTGGACTATTGACAATTAAGCTAGGACCTGCCAAATTACAAAGAACAAAACATACGTTTCTTCATTTTTATGACTTACAAATATTATTTAAAGAATACAATAACTTAAATGACCAATACAATAACCTCAAACTAGCAACCACCAACAACCAAACTATTCAAAGAGAACTGCAAAACAACGACAAAATAATTAAATACGTTATATTCTCAATCAGTAACAAAATAAATCATATAACGACCCATTCGAAAAAACATAGAAATAAAAGAGGCCTAGTAAACGGATTAGGATCCATAATTAAAGCTATCACCGGCAATCTAGACGCCGAAGACGAGAAAAGATACGACAACATTTTAAACCAACTACAAAAGAATCAACATAAAATAAATGACCAGTTATAATATCAATATACCACTAACAATAAATTAATCAACGAATTCAACCAGACCATAGAAACAATTAGACACAATGAACTTGTTCTAAAATCAAGAATTATGCAACTAGCACAATTCGTGAAGAATGAAATTAAAATGCAAGATATTCTATTCGCAAAAGATATTTATAACCAACTATCTACACTATTTAATATAATCTTAAACATATTACAAGATATAGAAAACTCTCTGACTTTTTGCAAATTACACGTTCTCCACCCAAGCATAATTAAAACTCACGACCTTTATGAAGAATTAAACAGAATTTATAAACATTACAAAAACGAATTCCCTGTAGAACCAACCCTTGAAAATATGTACGAACTTGAAAAATTAATCACTGTTAACTGCGAAATCGAATCAGATAAAATAATTTATTTTTTAGAGATACCAATTAATTATGAAACTGATTTTCAACTCTACCACCTTGTGTCCATCCCCACAAAATATCAGTCTGAATACTTAACTATCATTCCTAGTAAAGACTACTTTATAAAAACAAATAACAATCAAATCAAATCTCTGAACGCCGCATGTATAAAAGGCACTAATTATCAATGTTCAAACAAAATAAACGCATTGAATGATGACACATGTGAAAGAAATATTATTCTAAAAAATGACAATAAAAATTGCCAATATGTCAAACTATTCATTCTAAAGAACCACATAGAAATCATTGACGAAATTAATCTTATACTCACCTGGTGGTTGGTTTTAGGTGGAATCTTCTAATACACACTTAGATATGTCCAGACTAGGATTAGCTCGTGAGAGATTAAATTGGTACAAATAATAAATAACAATTTAATTCAAAACAATAAAAATATAACAAATACGACAACAAAAATGGATTTACAAAAAGATACTGAATAAAGCTTAAGTTACTTACTGACAAAATAATACTCGCTAATCGCAATCTGAACTGAGACCTCGATGTCAAGCGACAGTGGCGTTGTAATTGTACTTGATTCTTCTATTCCA
This sequence comes from Nebria brevicollis, assembly GCA_944738965.1. Taxonomy (NCBI): domain Eukaryota; kingdom Metazoa; phylum Arthropoda; class Insecta; order Coleoptera; family Carabidae; genus Nebria; species Nebria brevicollis. Next base: position 2,981 of record CALYJB010000326.1, read on the forward strand.
CACAAAGTATGTAACATTACAATAAGGTTACAAGCACTTGCATGCCAGGTATTCTTACCTCGGAAAATTACAATTTGCAACGTCTACCTTCCAGATGGAACTTAAATGATCTCGAGGACTAAGTACGGCAGGTTCCACCTCCTTACATCCTTGTCGGAGACTTTAATTCTCATAATATACTCTGGGGTTCCGTAAGCACAGATGCTCGCGGTCAAATTGTCGAAAGCTTCTTGGACAACAATGATGTCACTCTTCTCAACACTGGCTCAGCCACGTTCATGAACATGAGATCAAGAAGTTTTCCGGCAATCTACTTGTCTATTTCTAGTCCCACTCTAGCTGGCCATCACCAGTGGCAGGTAGTTGATGATGCCTATTACAGTGACCATTTTCCCATTTTTGTGTCGTTTCTTTCAAATACTGTTTCTGTTGCACAAAAAACAGCACGAAGTTGGTTATTTGATGTGGCCGATTGGCAATCTTTCGCCAAATATAAATGTCGAGCTGCAACATCTAAACGATTCTATTCTGTATACCGCTTCGTTATCAATTCCGAAATCCTCTGGTTGTCTCAGAAAGAAGTTTGTTCCTTGGTGGAATGAACACGTTGCTTCCGCTATACGTTCTAAAAATCACGCACTAAAAGTGTACCGGAGAAATCCGTCACTTTTAAACCAAATTGCTTTCAAAAGAGCGCGTGCGCAATTCCAGCGTTCAATTCTTCAGTCCAAAACTGAGTCTTGGCGCAGATTTGTTTCTTCCATTGGTACTGATTTCGACCAAACTCTGCTTTGGAAGAAAATCAGGTATATGAACGGTAACAAGATAAGTTCCCATATTCCAGTGCTCCAGGTCAAAGGTCAGGTACGAAAATGTCTACCTTGACATCTGGCGCGAAGCGATAATTGTGCCGATACACAAGAAGGGCAAAGATGTGTCTTCTGCATCAAGCTACCGTCCGATATATTTGACATGCCATCTGACAAAGTTATATGAACGCATGATCAATTATTGACGCAGCTGTTTTCTTGAATTCCACAATCTAATCAACCAACATCAATGTGGATCTCGTCAGCACCACTCCACTACTGACCTGCATGTGTATCTGACGAATTTTATTCAATCTAGCATCTGATAACGCAACCATCTGGTTGCAATGTCTTTTGATCTAGAGTAGCATAATCATTAGTTTTTTAATTGTAGCTTGTATGAAGGGTTGGGCGAGGTAAAATCTGTCTCTAATAAATTTAATTTAGAAATTAACTTTTGAGTCAAAAGGCTTAAATAATATTAAAAGACGAGAAGACCCTATAGATCTTTATATTTAAAATATTAAATATAATTAGGAATTTTTAAAATTTTATTATTTTAATTATTTTATTAGGGTAATATAAAGATTAAAATAATTCTTTTTTTTATATTTACATAAATTTATGAATTTGTGATCCAATTATATTAATTATAAGATTAAGTTACCTTAGGGATAACAGCGTAAATTTTTTAGACAGTTCTAATCGATAAAAAGTTTGCGACCTCGATGTTGGACTAAAGATTATTTCAGGAGCAGAAGTTTGAAACTTTTGGTCTCTTCGACCATTAAATCTTTACATGATCTGAGTTCAGACCTGCGTAAGCTAGGTCGATTTCTATCTTTAATAAATTATAATATTTTAGTACGAAAGGACCAATTAATTAATACAAAGTATTTTAGTTTTGATTATTATTATTATTTTGGCAGATTAGTGCAATGAATTTAGAATTCATATATGTAATTTTATTTAAAATAATACATGTTTTTTACAGATATAATATTTTCTTCAATTTGTATATTATTATTATTAATTTGTGTTTTAGTGGCAGTAGCATTTTTGACTTTATTAGAGCGTGAAGTTTTAGGTTATATTCAAATTCGTAAGGGTCCAAATAAAGATGGTTATATAGGTATTCTTCAGCCTTTTTGTGATGCAATTAAATTTTCTTCTAAAGAGCAAACTAATCCATTATTGTCAAATTATATTATACATTATTATTCTCCAATTATAAGATTATTTTTATTTTTATTATTATGAATGATTATACCTTATTATTTAATTTTTTTTCTTTTAGATTAAGAATATTGTTTTTTTTTAGCGTGTACTAGTTTGGGTGTATATACTGTTATAATTGCAGGGTGGTCTTCTAATTCAAGTTATTCAATATTAGGGGGATTACGTGCTGTTGCTCAAACTATTTCATATGAAGTAAGATTATCTTTAATTTTAATATCTTTTATAATTTTAACTGAAAGTTATAGTTTTACAGAATTTATAAAATATCAAAAGTTTTTTTGAATAATTTTTATTTCTATTCCTTTATCTTTTGTTTGGTTTGTGAATCTGAATTAGTTTCTGGATTTAATGTTGAATATAGTAGAGTAGGATTTGCTTTAATTTTTTTATCGGAATATTCTAGAATTTTATTTATAAGAATGTTATTTTGTGTAATATTTTTAGGTAGAGATTTATTTTCATTTTTTTTTTTTATTTAAAAATAGTATTTTTCTCTTTTGTATTTATTTGGGTTCGAGGATATTACCTCGGTATCGTTATAATAAATTAATGTATTTAGCTTGAAAAAGATTTTTACCTTTATCATTAGATTATCTTTTTTTATGTATAGGGTTAAAAATATTTTATTATTCTATATTAATATAGTGAATTATTTTTAGTAAAGTTAATAGAAGATAATTACTTCTTTATTATGTTTTCAAAACATATACTTATACAAGTTCATTAACAAATATAAAAAATTATCTGAGAGTTTTATAATAATAGGATTAATTAAAAAATAAGTGAAATATAAGATAGTAAGAATTTGTCCTGTTATGATATATGGTTCTTCGACTGGGCGTATTCCAATTCATGTTAATAAAATAACAATAATTTAAAAAAATCTAAATATCATTTGATTTATTGGGCAAAATTTTAAAGTTTGAAACTAATTTATTTTATTGAAAGGTAAAATTATTAAAATTATAATTGATAAATCTAATGCAATTACTCCTCCTAATTAATTAGGAATAGATCGTAAAATTGCATATGCAAATAAAAAATATCATTCAGATTGGATATGAATAGGAGTTACTAAAGGATTTGCTGGGGTAAAATTATTAGGATCTCCTAAATAATAAGGATTTATTAAAGTTAAAATAACAAGAGTTATTATTAAAATAATAAATCCTATAATGTCTTTGTATGAAAAGTAAGGATGAAATGGGATTTTATCAATATTTCTATTTATTCCTAATAGATTATTAGACCCTGTTTGATGAAGAAATAATAAATGAATTATTACTATAGCGGTTACAATAAATGGTAATAAGAAATTAATAGTGAAAAATCGGGTTAAAGTTGCATTATCTACTGCAAATCCTCCTCAAACACATTGAACTATTATAGTTCCTAAATAAGGAATTGCTGATAAAAGATTAGTGATAACTGTAGCTCCTCATAATGATATTTGTCCTCATGGAAGTACATATCCTATAAAAGCGGTTCCTATTACTAAGAATAAAATAATTACTCCAATTAATCATGTTGCTTTAAATTTATAAGAACCTTAGTATATTCCTCGTCCAATATGTAAATAAATACAAAGAAAAAAAAAGGAAGCTCCATTTGCATGTAAAGTTCGTAAAAATCATCCATAATTTAAATCACGACAAATATGATTAATTCTATTAAAAGTTATTTCAATATTTGCTGTATAATGTATAGCAAAAAATAATCCTGTAATAATTTGAATTATTAAACATAATCCTAATAAATATCCAAAATTTCATCATAATGAAATATTAGAGGGAGTTGGTAAATCAATTAAAGCTCTATTAGCAATTTTTAATAAAAGGTGTGTAGTTCGTAAAGATTTATTCATTAAAATTTTTGCCGTAAAGGCCCATAGTTAATATTAGTGATTTTTACAACAGCAATTATTGTTAAAAATAAGTAATTCATTAATATAATTGTTAATATATTATTTTGTTGGTTATTTATTTGATTTAATCTAAATATATTTTCATTTTTTAAAAATATTAAATTATTCGTAATTTCAATTAAATATGAGTATTTTAAAATTGTGTTAATTATTATATAATCTGATATTATAAATACATATAATATTAATATAAAATATATTAGTTATGAAGAAAAATAAAATATTTAATTAGAAGCTATAGTAGTTATATAGATAAATATTACTAATATTCCCCCCACTATTAATTCAAATAAAATATAGGAAAATCAATAAGAATACGAAAACATTCCTGAAATTAATGAGATTAAAATTGTTTGGATTAATAAAATTATTCCTATAGATATAGAGTGATTTAAAAATAAAAAAATAATTGTTATTATTAAACTTAAAGTTATAAATATATAAATATAAATATGTAGTTTATAAAAAAGATTAATTTTGGAGATTAATGAAAAAAGTTATTTTTGCTCTGAAGTTTTAAAAGATTTTCTTATTTTTGATTTACAAGACCAATATTTTATTTAAATTATTAAAACTTATTTATTTATTAAATATTATAATTTTTATTTATATACTTTTTATTGGAATTTTAGTTTTTTCTTCTAAACGAAAACATTTATTATTAATATTATTAAGTTTAGAGTTTATTATTTTATCCTCATATATATTGGTATTTTTTTATTTAGCTATATTTAATTATGAATATTATTTTAAAATATTATTTTTAACATTTTGTGTTTGTGAAATTGTATTAGAATTATCTCTTTTAGTATCTTTAATTCGAACTCATGGAAATGATTTTTTTTATTCTATAAATATATGTTAAAATTTTTATTAATAATATTATTTATAATTCCTTTATGTTTTAAAAAAGATAGATTCTGGATTAATCAATTAATATATTTTTTTATTAGATTTATGTTTATAATAATGGAAAGATTTAATTATTTATGAATGAATATTAGTTATTTTTTTGGTTCTGCTTTATTATCATTTAGCTTAATTACTTTCTTATACGCAGTATAAGTAAGTATTGTAATCATGAAAAATGTCGAACTCGAGATTTTAACGGAAATATACGTTTTGACCTTCCCTGAATCGATTCCGACTATTTTTGGAATGACGTCCGTCTGTGTGTGTGTGTGTGTGTGTGTGTGTGTGTGTCTGTGTGTGTGTGTGTGAGCGCTCTACAGCCCAAACGGCTAAAGGGAAAATTATGAAATTTTAAACTTAGGATTTGTATGTGCCTGGCACGAAAACCTCTTATTTTTGAAAACCATATTCCGACCGGAAGTGCATGTTTACCCTAGTCATTTTTTGCAGTTTCTGCAATTACTCAAAAATGGTTACAGTTACAGAAAATTTTTGTGAACAAATATTAAGCACAACTTTTTTCCAAAAAAAGTACTGGTTTCAAAATAAATTTCTGCTTATTATATATATTGTTACATAAATCGTATCATCTACGCCTGTCAATTGTTTAACAAAATAGACTTAAATAATTTGAAGTTTGACATTTAATATTTATTCTAAGAAACATATTTAGTGTAAAAGCGATCTAAAGGTTAGAACAAATATTATAAATTAGAAAAATAATGTAACTACGGTATGGTTTAACCCATATGCGGATAAGAAAGTTCGGTGCATGACACTGCAGATAATTTTATTAAGATTTTGAATTTGTTCATTAATACTTTTAGCTAGAGAGTCAATCTATAAGAAAAATTATATTCCTTCTATTTTTATATTTATATTATTAATATTGATAATATTTTTATTTTGTACTTTTAGGTCTATAAATTTATTTTTATTTAATTTTTTTTTGAAAGAAGAGTATATCCTACATTATTTTGATTATAGGTTGGGGGTATCAACCCGAGCGGTTACAGGCTGGAATTTATTTATTGTTTTATACTTTGTTTGCTTCTTTACCTATAATAATTGGTATTTTTTATTATTATAATAATTATTTAAGTATAGATTTTTTTTTTAATAATATTTATTATTTTAACATTCCTATACATATATAGTACATTTATGATTACCCATATCTCATATTGAAGCCCCAGTCTCTGGTTCTATAATTTTAGCTGGTATTATATTGAAATTAGGCGGGTATGGATTATTACGAATTTTAAATATATTTATTTTAGTTGGAATATCTTTTTCTACTATTTTAGTTAGATTAAGTTTAGTTGGAGGATTTTTAGTTAGATTAATTTGTTTACGTCAAACAGATCTAAAATTATAAATTGCTTATTCATCAGTAGCTTATAGCCAAAACTATTTTTGGCTGGAATAATAACAATTAATTATTTAGGATTTTATGGCAGTTTTATTATAATAATTGTACATGGATTATCTTCTTCTGGTTTATTTTGTTTAGCGAATATTTCATATGTACGAATAGGAGGTCGAAGAATATTTATAAATAAGGGATTAACTAATTTAATACCTAGTAAAGCTTTATGATGATTTTTACTATGTTCTTCTCATATAGCAGCCCCTCCTTCAATAAATTTATTGGAGGAAATTAGTTTATTAAAAGGATTAATTTCTTGAACTTTAGTTTCGATATTTATTTTAATATTATTATCATTTTTTAGAGCTGTTTATAATTTATATTTATATTCTTATAGACAACATGGTAAAATTTATTCTGGTAAATTTTCTTGTTCTTCTGGATATGTTCGTGAATATTTATTATTATTACTGCACTGATTTCCTTTAAATTTATTAATTGTTAAAAGAATTTTTTTTATATTATGAATTTATTTAAGTAATTTAAAAAAATATTTGATTTGTGAAATCAAATATATAGATTATTATATCTTAAATTATTTTTTTAATTTCTATTAGTTTAATAAGATTTTTTATTTTATTATTAATTAGAATTATTTTATTATTGTTTAGCTTAAAACTTTTATTAATTGATTATGTTATTTTTATTGAATGGGAAATTTTAAGATTAAATTCTAATTCTATTGTTATAGAATTTTATTAGATAGAATATATCTTATATTTATAAGTTTTTTGTTGTTTATTTCTTCAATGGTGGTTTTTTATAGAAATGAATATATATCAGGAGATATAAATATTAATCGTTTTATTATATTAATTTTAATATTTGTTTTTTCTATAATATTATTAATTATTAGTCCAAATTTAATTAGAGTTTTATAAGGTTGGGTATCTTATTGTTTAGTTATTTATTATCAAAATATTAAATCTTATAATGCAGGAATATTGACTGCTTTAATAAATCGTATTGGTGATGTTATATTATTAATTGCAATTTCTTGAATATTAAATTATGGAAGTTGAAATTATATTTTTTATTTAGATTTTATAAAAAATTATTTGTATATACAATTTATTCGATTATTAGTTGTAACGACTTTCGCAAGCGAGAAGCCGACAGAACGAAATGCTCGACTAGCTCTCAGACCGGAGTCGGGAGTGGGGATAAGAGCTGCAGCAGCTAGGGAGAATTAAACTCAAAATTTTGCAACAATGACCGTTTATTACACCAAATGAGATTGTACTTAACTGGGCTTTTGACGCCAATACACGCAAATGCTAAATAGTACAGTTATTATGAAAGTAAACAAAAGTAAATGGAGTGATGGCAAAGTTAGATGATCGTGACTATACTCATCCACCGTCCAGGATATTTATTTAGGGCGCCAGCCCGGTATTCCCGGACGTCCTGGAGGCGGCAAAGAGATGTTGGTGGCTGCGCTCGGCTCTGGTGCTCTCCTAGGATTCCCGTACCGAGGTTATGACTTCTCGCACGTTATTAAGGTAATAACGTCGGAATCAAATGAAATCCTCTCCTAGGGTTTCCTTACCGAGGTTATGACTTCTCGCACGTTATTTAGGTAATAACGTCAGAATAAAATGTCTTAAAACAGGTGGAAAATATTATGTACGGGGTAGAGATGCGCAGGAGGTTATAGCCACGCTATTACGGAATTTTAACATAGATTAAACTAACGATAACAAGCAAATAAATGGGCTTGAATACTGAACTGTGACGTAAAAAAAGGGAATTATAGAGGCTACAATTACAAAAGGGTGAAGTGATAAACAGAGTTACGTTAAATGATATATTTCAAAATTGAAGAACCGGTGGATAACACTAGTACGGTTCTGACTAAGCCAGACAACTCACGAATGGGGAGTTGAATAAATAAAACTGAATTGCAGATGGGAAACTAGCGAATTGATGGACACGTGTGCCAAAAGAATTAACCCCGGAACCACGTGGTAAGTTGGGTTCCGGCTGACCAAAAAAAAATCAATATATATGAGTAAGTAACCAAGTATATTTAACTCAGGCCTCAGCTTCTGTCGGAGACTCAGCTACGGAAATAAAGTACTCACTGCTAAATTGCACGTGGCGAAAAAAACTGATATAGAACGAGACGAGAACGGTAACACATCCGCCTTACTAGCTGGTCAGCCGACAAGAGAGCGATATTTCGTATCATTTTGCGAAACGACAAGTTATTCCCGCATTTGCCGGATTAATTAATACCGCTCGAGGTGCGCGCAATGCCGAGCGGCGAGGGACACCAAGCGTTTTTTGGTAAAACCGCTATATGACACGATTACCTCGAAATTGTGCTAACTAGGCTCTTAAAAATAGCGAAAGCGTTACATAGTAATAGTTGCTGCTATAACAAAGAGTGCTCCAATTCCAATTTCTTCTTGACTTCCCGCTGCTATAGCGGCACCTACACCAGTATCTGCTTTAGTGCATTCAACTACTACTATTATTTTAAATAATAATATAATAATATTTTTACTATTTATTTCAACAATAACTATATTTATAGGAGGAATAGGAGCTAATTTTGAATTTGATTTGAAGAAAATTATGGCTTCAAGACAATTAGGGCTGATGATAAGAATTCTATCTATAGGACGGTATAAGTTAGCTTTTTTCATCTTTTAACTCATGCATTATTCAAAGCTTTGTTATTTATATGTGCAGGGGCTATTATTCATAATTTTAAGGATGTTCAAGATATTCGTTATATGGGAAATGTAATGGTTCATATGCCTTTAAGTTGTATTTGTATAAATATTTCTAATTTAGCATTATGTGGTATACCTTTTTTGGATTGTACTCAAAGGATTTAATTTTGGAAGTTATTTCTATAGATTTCACTAAAATATTTATGTTTATATTATTTTTTATTTCAACTGGTATAATAGTTTGTTATTCTTTTCGTTTATCAATTACAGGTGATTTTAATTATTTTAGTTTGCACTCTTGAAATGAAAGATGGCAAATATTAAAAAGTATGTTATCTTTATTAATATTAGTAATTTTTATAGGAAGATTTTTAACACGATTAATTTATCTGGTACCTATAATAATTTGTTTGCCTTAAAGTTTAAAAACTATAGCTTTATCAGTTAGAGCTATTGGGGGATGAATAGGATATGAAATTTCAAAGTTATCATTTAATTGAATTTCTTTATCAATAAAATTTTATATATGTAGATATTTTTTAGGATTTATATGATTTATACCTAATATTTCAACTTTTTCAATAATTTATTTTCCTTTAATTATAAGATAGAAAATATGTAAGAATTTTGATCAAGGATGAAATGAGTATTTAACAGGTCAAGGTTTATACATAAATATAAAAAAAATCTTCTATTTTTTTCCAATTTTTACAAAATAATGATATAAAAATTTATTTGATTATATTTGCTTTATGAATTATTATTTTATTTATATTTTTATTAATTTACTTAAATTGCTTATATCTTAGAGCATAATATTGAAATTATTTTAATTTTTAAGTATTTATAAAAAAATATTTTATTTTTACATTGAGAATGTAACGTTTTAATTAAACTATATAAATAGAAATATAAAAGGAATTAAACCGCTAAAGTATAAAGTTAGAAGCTTTTTCTTGTTCAACATATTTCTTTAATTGGAAAATAATTTTCAATAATATTATTAACAGTAAGATATCTCTACTTGGTTTCAATTAATTTAAATAAGGATATTAATGATATCATAATTTCAGGTCAAAACTAATTATAATTTTTAATTCTTATTTATAATATAAGATAAGCACTCTTTAAATGCAAATGAAATGTTATATTTAACTATTATCCTATTAATTAGCTCATTTTAAAGCTCCTTGGTTTCATTCATGATAAAGACCAATTAATAGAATGGTTTTCAATGAGGTTTTTTCTCGGTCTATAAAGGATTTTTTTGATAAAATATTTGCTATTAATATAATAATTATTGAAAAAACTAAAATGATTGTTCATATTAAGGAAATTATTAAAATTATTTATACCGAAACTAATTATACCAATTGATTGGAAGTCAAATATACTTAATATACTATATAAATAATTTATTTGCCTCATCAGTAGATAGAAATATAATGGAATAATCACACTACATCTACAAAATGTCAATATCATGCTGCAGCTTCAAAACCAAAACGATGAATAGATGAGAAATGATTATAAATATGACGAATTAAACATACTAATATAAATGTTGTTCCAATAATTACATGTAATCCGTGAAATCCTGTTGCTATAAAAAATATTGAACCATATACTGAATCTGCAATTGTAAATGGTGATTTCATATATTCGTATGCTCGAAGAATAGTAAAGTGAATTCCTAAAATTACTGTAAATAATAATATTGAATATATTTATTTTGTATTAATCTATGATGAGCACATGTTACTGTAATTCCTGAAGTAAATAAAATTACAGTGTTTAATAATGGAATTTGTAGAGGGTTAAATGGAATAATGCCAACCGGGAGTCATATTCCACCTAATTCTACAGAAGGGGCCAATCTTCCATGAAAAAATCCTCAAAGAAAAGATATTAAAAAAATACTTCTGAAGTAATAAATAAAATTATTCCTCATCGTAATCCTATAGTAACAACATATGTGTATAATCCCTGAAATTTGAGAGTATCACGCTTTTCTTAAGGCTCTATTTAAGCTAAAGCTGAATTTTTTTTTCTCAATTGATACATTCTTTTAATTTTTGTTAATTATGAATCAGGATAGACATTATTACTATATTTAACGAATTCTCATTAAGAAACATGCTAAGAATAATTTTAAGCAGTTGAAAAAGTAACGGCTACGGCAGGTATCGAACCCGCGACCATCGGTTTCGCGCCGATCATTCATTCATTTTCAAAAGACATTATTTGTTTGACAATTACAATTACAACATATATTTGGAACATATGCGGGTATTTATAAGAGTTCCTACTCACAAGGGTGTAAATCTTGGTGTGATTGTGTTGTGTGTAATTACAAATAATGGTGTATATATCTAAATGTTTTGGTTTTTAATACAATTTTGATGTGTTAGGATTGCTTCTATGGGAAGGGAGGTACCAGAAAACCCATTTTAAATTTTACATACTTATAAACTACCTTAGCTAATATTTACAATATTTACAGAATTTTATATTTTTATTTTGCTATATTTTTAGTTTTTTTTTTTGACATAGGTTGGCAACACTGCTGAAGGTGGCCATAGCCCATGTGTCATGTTTGTTTGTGGTTATGTTGATGTTTTTGTGTTTTAATATGAATTTATGTTTCAGATTCTTCAAGACGACTAAGTTTCCGCAATTCGGATTAGTTAATTAATGCTATGTGTTCTCAAGGACGCGCTCGCAAAAGACTTGAAGGGTCTGATAAGGAAGCTTATGTTTTAATCGAAATGGGGTGTTGTGTTTACGTATAGCCGTCATATAACGGGTGAGAGTGTTGTGTTGTATTTGTGTGATGTAGAATTTTTCTGATATTTGTTTTATGTGTTGTGTTAAATATGTAAAATTTGTTTGTGTGTGAAGGTCAATCAATGTTGTGTATCTATTTAACCGAGCTGACAAACGAAGAGATTGGTTCTGGACTCGCTGGAGTGCAGTGAGGCTTGACTTGGACGCACCACACCACAGTGGAGCTGCGTATGTGAGTATGGGACGTATTATTGATTTGTATATTAGGATTTTATTTTTTATGGTTAATGGACTTATGATTATGAATAGTTAGGTGAGTGATGTTGGAATATTTGCGACGAAAGACGATGGTTTCGGTTTTGTCTGCGTTGATTGAGATTTTCCAGAGAGCCCAATATGGAATGAGTTTGTTGATGTGAATTTGAATTTGCGACACCGCCACCTGCGCACTGAACGAGTGCGCATAAATAGCGGCGTCGTCCTCGTACATTGCGATTTTTGTTTGGAAAAAGGTGGGGATATCGCTGAGGTAAAGGTTGAAGAGAGTGGGGCCAAGGACGCTGCCTTGCGGGATTCCTGCCACAATGGGTTTGACGGAAGACATTGTGTTATTTATTTTGACTCTGAAAGAACGGTTAAGTAAGTATGAATTTATTAATTTAATTATTATAGGAGGGAATTTGAGAGTAATCATCTTGTGAATGAGTCCTGCTATCCAGACTCTATCGAAAGCTTTTTCGATGTCCAGCAGGACCATGGCTGTAACGTTATTTTTATTGAAGTTAATACTGACGTCTGTTGCAATTCTGCATACCTGCTGAACAGTATTGTGTTTCGGTCTGAAGCCGAACTGAAAATCAGGTATGAATTTTTGCTTTTTGATTATTGCGTTTACTCTAGATAGGATTATTTTTTCAGCTACCTTGGACATGGAATTTAACAAAGAAATTGGGCGATAGCTGAGCGGGAGGGTTTTATCCTTATTTGGCTTGTGGATTGGGAACACTGTGGCAGTTTTCCAGGCAGTTGGGAAGTGTTGAAGTTTTATTATGGAATTAATTAGGTAGTGTAGATGGACTAATGATTTTTTGGAGAGGTTTTTGAAGATAACATTTTCTATTTTATCAGGACCAGGAGCTTTGCGATTGGCTAAGGTACGGATAATTTGGAAAATTTCTCTGGGAGAGGTAAGGAATTTATGTGTGTTGTATTCTGTATGATTACTACGCACAAACGCAAGCGCCGATCGCTCTAACCACCTAAGCTACGCATCCACTGACCACAACCGTCTCTTTTTCAACTGCTTCAAATGCCAAGTGTTAACAAATACATTCGAAGACTTCACACAGTGATATTGACAACGAACAATTGTAACGTAGGCTACTTGGTTACGGAAACCCGCACAGTACATGAAAGAAGGATAGACATTATTACTATATTTAACGAATTCTCATTTAGAAACATGCTAAGAAAATCTGTAAAATGACCTTTTTTCTAGTTCTCTAGGGAACTAACTTCTTAAATAAATTCGATTGAAATTTTTGATATCAAATGATTGCACTTGCGTTAAGAACTGTCCTCGCAATCGCCCATTTCAAAATTTTCAGGTCCTGGAAGCGGCCGTCCGGACCACCAAGCTCTTTTTTTATAATTAAAATATCTGCAGTGTCATGCACCGAACTTTCTTATCCGCATATGGGTTAAACCATATCGTAGTTACATTATTTTTCTAATTTATAATATTTGTTCTAACCTTTAGATCGCTCTTACACTGAATATGTTTCTTAGAATAAATATTAAATATCAAACTTCAAATTATTTAAGTCTATTTTGTTAAACAATTGACAGGCGCAGATGATACGATTTATGTAACAATATATATAATAAGCAGAAATTTATTTTGAAACCAGTACTTTTTTTGGAAAAAAGATTCAAACAAAAGTTGTGCTAAATATAAATATCATTAATGTTTTTTCACAAAAATTTTCTGTAACTGTAACCATTTTTGAGTAATTGCAGAAACTGCAAAAAATGACTGGGGTAAACATGCACTTCCGGTCGGAATATTGTTTTCAAAAATTGGAGGTTTTCGTGCCAGGCACATACAAATCTTAAGTTTAAAATTTCGTAATTTTCCCTTTAGCCGTTTGGGCTGTAGAGCGCTCACATACACACACACAGACACACACACACACAGACGGACGTCATTCCAAAAATAGTTGGAATCGATTCAGGGAAGGTCAAAACGTATATTTCCGTTAAAATCTGGAGTTCGAAATTTTTCATGATTACAATACTTACCTATACTGCGTATAAGAAAGTAAAAATTGGTTTCTTCTGTTAAATGTGCAATTAATAAATAGATGAAAACGGATTATAACATTGTTGCTTACTTTTCAAAAGAAAAAGTCATAAAGTTACGCCTTCTTTGCCTTGCAGGTAGGCAATACCCCCTAAGGTGGTGGAATAAGATGATGATACGCCAGAGACTGAGAAACAAACCAATGCACGGCGTACAAATATAGCAGCAACAAAGCCAGTGCATGTTTCTAATGTAGTGAGTAAATGGAGCAATCATTTGGACGAAAAAACAGTTGCCGTCATGTTAATAGTAACGAATTACATATGAATTACGAGTATATAGAGAGAACTATTGCACTACTTGAATTCTTCAGTAATTCTGCGTTGGTAAAGCAACAACAGAAACGCATGTGTGATAGAAGTCAAATTTCTTGAGGCTTTTATAGCTTTCAATTTACACAGCAACTATATACTGAATATTTTCTTTGTTCGGCATTCAAACTTTTGCAGGCTATTTAACACAGATTGGTTAGATATTTCGGAATTAGGTTGGATGGTATCTTGGCATTTCATCGGTTCCATATTGCGAACAACAGAGGACGCTGTAGTACTGTTGAAGGGTACCTCTATTTAAGATCACTTAGAGATAATTCACATTGAACAAAAATTGTTTCTTCCGGTTTATTTAGTGTTTTAGTAACCAAAACACTTATTTTTATTTCTTCACTGCCAGTTTCTGGCTACATTATAAAGACATTCCTATATTGGATATCGCCATCGAGGCAGACCGTACTAATTGTCTCCGCTTGGTAAGACATAATTGTATCTTCAGTCAGGATCACTCGTAAAACGGTACTGTCCTTCGAGTGTATGACAAGCTCTTTCTCATAGATGTTCAAAACACCACGCTTCAAACTCAGTTTGAAGCAAAACTCATTCATAGTGTCTATTCCGAGAATGAATTCTTCTTTGATATCGCGATAACGCATTAGTAAATTGAGGTGCTTCCAAAATTGATGTTAAGGCGCGATACTTGCAATCCCTGGGAATCAACGTTGTTACAAGTGTAAAGGGCGAGGAAGCCAAGAGGCAGTCCTAAACGCTACTCTCCGCTACCCCACTTCAACCACAAACAGTATTGTAGTTACGCAACATATCGTCTTCCAAATTATAACTAGTACATCACTAACAATGTAGTGTTGTGCTTTAATATTCTCCAATTTTATTAGTAAATTAGACGGCAACATTAATTTTTTTTGAGTTTCTGTATTCGGGATTCCGAATATCCAGGCCACGAGTATGTCGCGGGTCTTGAAGTTTAAAAGGTGTTATCAATTTGAGTTGATTCAAATTCTAATGTGTTTGTATTTTATAAATATAACTTTTCACAAAAATAAAATGAAATATTGTAAATTACTAATTTTACTTATACGAAGTATAAGTAAGTATTGTAATCATGAAAAATTTTGTCGAAATTATTTCGATCTTGAGATATTAACGGAAATATATCTTTTGACATTCCCTGAATCGAGTCTGACTATTTTTGAGATAACGTCTATCTGCGTGCGTGTATTCAAACCGGAAGTGCATGTTTACTCTAGTCATTTTTTGCATTTTCTGCTGTAACTCAAAAACGGTAGTACTTACAATAAAATTAGTCAGAATAAAAATAAAAGCTATTAATGTTTCGCATAACATTTATTTAAAAATATTTATCAGAAAATGTACTGGTTACAAAAGAATAAGCTTATTCAATATTCTGCTAAAATTAAAAAACGGTAGTACTTACAGCAAAATTTGTCAGATTAAAATTAAAAGATATTAATATTACGCATAATTTTTACTTGAAAATATTTTTCAGAAAAGGTACTGGTTTCAAAATAAGAGTTATTTTCAATATTCAGCTTTAAGTCAAATCCGGTAGTACACTACTTACAGTAAAATTAGTAAAATGAAAATAACAGATATTAATATTTAGCAAAACTTTTATTTAAAAATATTTTTCAGAAAAGATACTGGTTACAAAAATAATAAGTTATTTTCAATATTACATTTAATACTTCTCACGCCTCCTGCATTGACTTCACGCTGTATATATACGGGTATGCGGATAGTTTGATACTGAACCTCAGACGTATAAGAAATAAAAATTATATGAAAGTTCAGTAACAGACACCTCAGCTTTTTTTCTTAGAATATGCTTGTCTAAGCGTATATAAACGAGGATTTAGTTTGGTATCTTTTTCACCTTTCGCCTTAATTTATATATGCGTTGGTATGACAAACAAAGTTTTAACACAAATTACACGATATATGGAAAAAATTCTTTATTCAATATTCTAAAAAAAATCAATTGTCGTTTGGCCATGAATAGGTACTCAATAGGAAATAAAACATTCGCATATTTGGATCAGATTTGTTTTAATATTCATACAATGTAACAAATATAGTTCTGTGTAATTACATTTGTATTAAATATATTTTTCCCGCCAAAACGGTAACAATGATTATCACTTTTTCCATTTCGACAAAGGATATATAATCGTATTATTGGAAGTTGGAAAAAATTATTTAGACCGAATAGATATATAAATATTATTAGAATTTGAAATAATATAGTGAAGATCGCTTCGATAATTTTAGAAATATAAAAAAGTATTCCAATCTGTAAAATAGTATTGTAAAAACGAAAAATAATTTCTGCCCTTTATCACCAAAGAACCAAAGATTTTCTTATAATAGTATGTATATTTCAATTGCAAGGAGACGAAAGGGGGGAATGGCTCCGCCTTGTGCTATCGCAAAGCGATAATATTATTGTTTCGAACAAATTGCTATGGTAGAGACATCTATCCATCATAATTCTTATTAGAAAAATAAAAATAATAAAATAAAACAATAGTTAGGAACGGTAATGCATTTTGTTTAAAACGTATGCTAGGTTTAATGGTTAAACTACACTGCTCCGTGAAGTTTTTCGTATAAATGTTACTTATGTAGGCGTAACAATGCCGTAAAAAAGTATCAATTTGTGAATATTTAGTATTTATTTAAATTAGTATAATTAAACGTACATTGGATTTAAGCACGGACCCGTGTAGAGACATCTTTTGTGAACATAATCATATTTTTTCTAGTATGATAAAGTAATGTGTATTAGCTTCAGAACGAATATGCCAACCACCGTTTTTCCTACTTTTATCACTACAAGTATCGCGCCCTAAGAATAATTTTTCCAAATGCCTTTGCCATGTCTGCAGTCGCAGTATGGAGTCGCCATTTTGTTGGTGTTAGTGTTTTGGATTCATTTAATATATTGGGTCGTTCAATCATCTTCGCCTCCGTATCTAGTAAGAAAGACACTGCTTGACCGTCCAGAAGACAACTCCCTTTGAAAGCACATTATAAACCTTAAATAAACAAGTCATCTCTAATCCCACACTCACATTAGTAAATAAAACCACAGTGGCTTCTAATTCTGAGATGTAATTGCTAATTAACAAGCGAACGTACACGTTGATGACACACCGCATACACCCGCAGTACGGAAAAAAACGAAAATCCACCCCATCCTTCAACCAAATCCAGATTCTCCTCACCCTTGAAATTATAAATCATGTAGCCTCCATAATACTCTCTCCAAATTGACCGAAAAGGTTATCCTATCCCGGGTAGACAATACCTATACCGGACAAAAAGTTACTCCCAACATCCAATTTGAATTTGGACTAGGCACAATAGTGTACAGCAAGTATGCAGGATCGCAACCGATATCGCCACCCAATTTAACCAAAACAAAGTAACGGCCATGGTCCTGCTACACATCGATAAAGCTATCGATAAGATTTGGGCAGGTTTATGGTTAATCCAATCAAAATTCATTTTCCACCAATCCCAATCAAATTTATCCATTCATATTTTACCAACAGATCCTTGCAAACAATAATATACATCATTCTCTCAACTTATAAACCCAATTTAGTAAGATTCCTTGGACCCAAATAATTCAACCACTACTTAAGCGATTTCCTTACTTTCCAAATTACGATTACAGCTTTGTATGCAAAGCTATCTACGCGCACTCATTCAGCACGCAGAGGGCTAACAAACAAATGCTAATAGATATACTACAACTCTACAAGGAGAGGTGGAAAATGAAAATCTATTCACGCAAATTCACACAAAACAAAGAAATCACACCAGTACAGATACACAAACAGAAAATAACGCCCACACACACTTTGGCACATATTTATACAAAACACTGCGACTCGGCCAACACATATCACAGACAATTAAAAAAGCCCAACACGTAATCCGAAACATCTAGTTCAAATTGTTTCCCAGTTTGTTGAAATGCTTCGGCAACTACACTGCTATCATTACAATGTCTCCAGAAGAAGTGTCTAATTCACCACCAGATCTAAGCGCTACCCACGCAAAATACACTTACACGAAATCTCAAACATACCATACATAAAAAAATAGATATAACAAATATCACAATTTTTTTTGGAAACACAGTCAAACTCAAAAACAGTCACAAAACATATCAGAAAATTAAGACAAGACAACAATACAATTTCACTAAAACATAAGCCCCCTTATCAAACACTTCCCATATTAAAGGTAAGTCTCGATGAACTGAACACAACAACAATACAATACACAACACGCATCACTATACAACATTAAAGTCGACCACAGATACAGAATATTTCGCATAAATTTGTACATAAAATCATGACAATTGTTAATTTTTTCTTTATTTAAGTTAGCTTATAAGTTTTATTAAAATATCATGCATTTAAATGGATTTTTATCCCCTTTTCTCATAAAAGACAATCCTAAGACGAAAATAAAGTAAATCGAAATGTAGCAGACAAAAACACAACTATTTATGACATACACAGGTATACATTTCATTTGGAGTGGAAGCTATGAAAAAACCAATAACGTGTTCCCGTGGCTAAAATTGTTAAATTTTAAAATCTTAATGAGTGTCATAAGCTCGATCTTAACATTGCTCAACATATTGTTCATAGAATTATCTATGTTTTGGTATAGCGTTTTATTCTATGGCTAGAGCAGGCTTTTCATACAAGCTCCACTGTTTTTGCAACATTTCGTAGTATGTCTTGGAAGCGATTGATGTGAGGCAATTTTGTATGGCCGATACGGATTTGAAGCATATTTGAAATTGATTTGCGGTGCAAGAGGGTCATGCAGACTACGTTGCGCTAAATATGAAATTTCAATAGAGATTATTATTTTTAAAAACTTTATTTATGAAGTGAACAGATAGCTCACAGCAATGAGAATGAATTTTAAACTTTACCTTTTATGATCCACCAGTTCTTATTATTGTATTGTCATTTGTTATTCCAAAGGTCACGAGTTAGTATAGATAAAGCGTACTATATTATAATAAAAGATACATAGGTATATTCAACTCCTCCTTTGTTAAAATGTAGCTCTATCTTCTTCTCTGTCTAAATCCTTTAATTCTAAATATGGGACTTTTATTGTTCATATTCTTTTAAATTTGTTTCTGTTAATGATTATTATCATTATTAGTGCAATTATTATAGCAGTTATTATTGTTATTGAGTTACTTACAGAATGATGGTTTGTTTTGTTCCTAATTCTTGAATTTTAGGTATTTTGTTTATAATAACATTCTGCTTATCAATTTGTTTTAACTCAATACTTTTATTACTTAATTGTTGGTTATTGATATAAGAGCGCTTTGTAGCAGTCGCGGCTAAACATCGATAACAAAGGAATACTATTTCACAGCATGCGAAATGTCCTTCATAGATAAATGAAAATGTAAAATTAGTTTCACCGGCTAGAGAAACTTTCAACTATTGTAGTCTGTAAAACAAGTCATAAAAAAATCTTAAACGTTAAAAAAATATATATATAAATGGCTTTATGAGTACCAATATTCCAGGAAGGTTTGGAGTTATTTTAAAGTTCTTTTGGTTGTTATTTTCTTTTCTCTACTCTAGCTGTAAATAGCCTTGGAATAAACAACCCTAAGAAGGTCACTTACTTCTAGGTTGTGGGAGGTACACGATACCTCACCCACCAATAGTAGAAGTAAACTTTAAGCGGAAATTTGATAAACCAATGAAAAATGTTAAAAACAGATAGTTTAAGTAACCCAAAATTGTAAGGGATAAATTTTACCTTTGGGTGAAGACAAATTATTCTGAGACAGTGAAGTTTGAGCTCTTCAAGCAACAAGTCGTACTCCTACAGTCGATAGTAAAAAGTGGTTTAGCTAATACTAATTAAACTTGAAATTGTAATTGTTTTCTTTAGTAAAAAGTTTATTGCGAGTGCAAAATGTTCAGTAAGTAACTTTTGATTGTATTGATAAATAGAACCAATTTTATATGCCAACATTGCATCGTATATTATTTAATAATTAATCTTGCGCCCAACCGAGTCCTGTATTTGTCATTGTGTGAATTCTGCAAATAATTATAACAACGTTTCTCAACGAGTTGGTATCTTCAATATTAACGCGAATAAACTCTTATCCTTAAGAGTAAAAGAGAATCGTGTAAAAATTGAATTGTTATAGCTTTTTCTAACGTAGTTATAGATCGGTTATAAAATACAATATAAACAGTTTTAGAAGAACAATACTAAAGTCTAATTAAAGTCATTACGATTAATATGTATAAATGACCGATTGACCTGATACTAAGACATCGTTCGATCACATCGATGGTTATAACGGCACCTCAGGTTTGGGCGTAGCCTTGGTATCCTTCACACCTGCATTATAAAAATACAACATGTCATACCGATACCACAAGACATTATTCAAAGGATAAGGTAGGTTACAGAATATGGAGACAGTGCCTCAAAGCCTTGTACATACTTGTCCACGACAAGCTTATCTACCAACAGGTCCAACCTTGGACCTCTGCCAGGTCCACCCTGATGGTAGTCTTCCCTCACGGGCATCCTCTAACAGATCCAATCCTGGAGCTACCAGGCAAACCCTGTTAGATAGGCAACCACCAGCAGGTCCAACCCTGATCCACAGCCAGATACACCCTGATGGCAGGCATCCATTACAGGCATTCCCTAATGGGCATCTCCAAGTGGGCCCATTCCTGACTCTACCAGTCACACCTCATTAGGTAGGCATCTGGCAGAGGTCCAACCCTGGACCTCTGCCAGATCTACCCTACTTGGACGAATTTCTTTCAGGTCCAACCCTGGTCGAAGCCAGATCCACCCTGAGGAAGAAACACCTGCACCCACGGTGCAAGTACTGAAATAGAGGTCTAATTTTGGAACAAGCCAAGCACGCCCTGATTAGCAGATATAACATTGAGGATAAGGAAATAAGAATATATCTGATATGACAGTGAGAATACTCACTCAACAATTAGCAATCCGCCATCAACATACAGCATTGGTTTGACCAACAGCATCGCTCGTCCCTTGGACCGCGTCACCTCTCGTATGCACTCACACATGCACAATTCACGCACTCACTACCATAGTGCACAGTCTCACGCATCAGCGGTGTCTATTCTACTTAAGAAATATATAGTTCTACGTCTGCTTACAGTGAAATTTTAGGAACACAGGACCGTAATAAATTAATGCCTTACATTGATATTAAAATTATAGTTTTTAAAAATGATTTCTTTACTACTCTTTTCATAATTTTACAAGTTATATTGGTTTATGAAACAGTTTTTGTCTGTTATGAATTTATACGTTCCAACAATTTGTATTAGTTTTTCATTGTTTTTACATCTGATATTGTAACAAGAAAGTCAATGTGTCCGAGCCATATCTCCGGCCTCGAGGGACTAACTAACAATATTTGGTATCTTTTATTATAATATAGTACGCTTTATCTATACTAACTCGTGACCTTTGGAATAACAAATGACAATACAATAATAAGAACTGGTGGATCATAAAAGGTAAAGTTTAAAATTCATTCTCATTGCTGTGAGCTATCTGTTCACTTCATAAATAAAGTTTTTAAAAATAATAATCTCTATTGAAATTTCATATTTAGCGCAACGTAGTCTGCATGACCCTCTTGCACCGCAAATCAATTTCAAATATGCTTCAAATCCGTATCGGCCATACAAAATTGCCTCACATCAATCGCTTCCAAGACATACTACGAAATGTTGCAAAAAAAGTGGAGCTTGTATGAAAAGCCTGCTCTAGCCATAGAATAAAACGCTATACCAAAACATAGATAATTCTATGAACAATATGTTGAGCAATGTTAAGATCGAGCTTATGACACTCATTAAGATTTTAAAATTTAACAATTTTAGCCACGGGAACACGTTATTGGTTTTTTCATAGCTTCCACTCCAAATGAAATGTATACCTGTGTATGTCATAAATAGTTGTGTTTTTGTCTGCTACATTTCGATTTACTTTATTTTCGTCAGCCAGGCGGTGAAGCCATAGACTTAATAACGCGAGACGGTTAGGCCATACATGAGTAATGACGAATTGAATACCACATGTACACAAGGGTGTGTCACCAACGAAATAACGACAGGTGAACTGTTCTATGAATCACAAGTTTAGGAAATAATCAGTAGATAATTATTTTTGAAAGTTAAAATTGTGTTGCTTTGCCGTCGTAGTGGTCAAGGCAACCGCCCGGCAAGCGGTAGACCTGGGTTCGATATATATATATATATATATATATATATATATATATATATATATATATATATATATATATATATATATATATATATATATATATATATATATATATATATATATATATATATATATATATATATATATATATATATATATATATATATATATATATATATATATATATATATATATATATATATATATATATATATATATATATATATATATATATATATATATATATATATATATATATATATATATATATATATATATATATATATATATATATATATATATATATATATATATATATATATATATATATATATATATATATATATATATATATATATATATATATATATATATATATATATATATATATATATATATATATATATATATATATATATATATATATATATATATATATATATATATATATATATATATATATATATATATATATATATATATATATATATATATATATATATATATATATATATATATATATATATATATATATATATATATATATATATATATATATATATATATATATATATATATATATATATATATATATATATATATATATATATATATATATATATATATATATATATATATATATATATATATATATATATATATATATATATATATATATATATATATATATATATATATATATATATATATATATATATATATATATATATATATATATATATATATATATATATATATATTGTCACGAGCTGGGGGTTGGCTGTGACGTGATTCTATTAACTGAATTGAGGTACCAGCCAAGACTGTAACTCCTGCAGGGTTTATATCATATCAGGAGTCAAGCACGAGAGGATATGAAGGGAGTTTACTAAGTCATAACACAATTATACATTTATACGTTTTAGTTTGGTGTTTATTGAAATAAAGTTACTTACAGCACACATGTACACATGTTACACTGATTCTAGCGTTAGGTTTCGATATAAAGTTTATCGTAATCTGGCAGTGACTATGAAAGACTCTGTGAGACTGTCCAGCTTGTCTCTTCCCGGTACTTTATATAAGATTGGATTATCCCGGGTGTGGGTTTTGTGGTATGCGGAGGTAACCTTGGCCTTGCACTTGGATTTATGACATCAGTATAATCATGACGTTTCGGAATGTCGTTGTATGATAGTATTGGGAAATCGTTATTGTTGATTAGGTTTACGAAATGCTTGTCGAGCCCGATGGACCAGCTAGTTGTGAAATCGTGCACGTGGATGACCTAGGTGTGAACCTAGCGTGGATCCCACGGTGGACTAGATTTGGCTCTAGCGTGGCACGTGCGTGACACTACCCCCCTCTACGAAAGATTTTGTCGCCCCTGACAAAATACT
Source organism: Nebria brevicollis (assembly GCA_944738965.1). Lineage (NCBI taxonomy): Eukaryota > Metazoa > Arthropoda > Insecta > Coleoptera > Carabidae > Nebria > Nebria brevicollis. The sequence continues at coordinate 27,139 of CALYJB010000326.1, forward strand.
GGGTTGAAAGGAGAGAAGAAAAAAAATTTTTTTTTTCTTTTCGCAGCTCCTTGTTTAGTTGCCAAAAAACGGAAGTAGGTTGTATAGTTTGTTCGTGATTGTGTTATCAGCTATGGTCGGTTCACGCGCTCCATGGCTATATATTGGCTGTTATCCATCACTTCATTGTACTCGTTCTCTGGTCTTCCGAATTGGTTAACGTTTGAGTATGGTTGGGGTAGGGGTCTTCGTAGGGTTTTTGCGTTTTGGGGTTCTGGGCTAACGTTGATTGGGGTCATGTAATTAAGTTCGGCACTCCTTGATGTTGACGCCAATCTTGCTCTTGAAGTATTTAGGGGTATGTGTCTTGATTCGAACTCGGTATGTTCAATTTGCGGGGATCGGGGTAAATTGTATTCAACGATCCTGGGTGCTGGTTCAGGATGTCTGAACATTCGCTGCGCTACTGATTCAATGTAAGTACCTCTAGTATAATTACAATTTACATGCATATATATCAAAAATATTATGATTAATAAGATTGGTAACCATGGCGATATTAGGATTAATCTGTCAAACCAGTTATTTTGTAAATCAACTGCTGCTTTGTTTAAGCATTCTTTTAAACTGTTAAATGTTGGATAACGATTTTCGTCGTATGGTGGCAATATCTGAGTTTTTAAATTTACCCAAGCGGCTGGAATTATTTGTTTCATTATGAACGTAATTGTTTTGTTTAAACACGGAAATGATGGTTTTAATATTGTTTTATCTTCGAATTCTATTGAATAATCGCAAGGTAACTGTACCCACAATGCTCCGAATCCTTTTTCAAAATCTAAATATTTTTGTTTATCACCATAATTTAAAATTAATTTATTTTTAACATGTGTTAATAGGAATGTATTTTGACTGAGTGGAGTTATAAGCGTAGCTCGCTGAACTATTGATTGGCACGAGATTGGGCAAAATTGAGCTAATTCATTCACCGTTCCGCCCATGAGAAGGAATTTTGTGCATGCTGATGTAATGGCCTTGTTATCGTACGTCTTTGATAACGCACATAGCCGATCGCGATGTGGGTCACATCTAGGTGAGAATATTTCTATATTTTGTTCATTTTTAAATGAAACTATAGCAATGTCGATGCTCTCTGTGCCCAGATAGCATGTCTTCCCTTCCCACGCGAGAGGTGTTGGTATTAGTCTTTTAAGTTCAATTTTTTCGATGTTATTTCTGATTATTGGGATATGAATTCCCACAAGTGCTTTATCTTTAGTAAACATACAGTCTGATAATGGTAATCCATAGTATTCTGCTGCGTTTGTAATAGCTAGCTTGTATCCTTTTTTATTTATTTCCACTTCGAATGATTTTAATGCTTCTTCTAATGTATTAATATTTAAAATTTCTGGTGATAAGTGTCTTGCATGACACGCACTTATTAAACTTGCTGCTAATATACTCATTTCAGTCACAATTTGACTTAAAATATAAATATATGATGGTATGCATTGTGTGTACGAGTTATCTCGTACTATTCCTAATTTATTTATCTCAATTTTATAAGGAAAATTTTTAATTTTATCTTTAAATATTTCTACTTCCCTATTTGTTGTAAAAAGTCTTTTAACATAATTTCTTGATGCTATGTGAAAATCCCAACCTATGCTATCTCCATCATTAGCTAAGATATTTGTTTTAGTTGGACTATATTCACCTATTCCTTTATTTATCGCGGTCATTCTATTACCGATAGCCATACAATCATTATTTCCCTGACATGCTTTATTAAAGCAACTTGTGATTGCTAGCTTTGTTTCATCATTAATCAAGGGTATATCGTACAAAAGTGGTAAAGCCGCTTCGTACGATACTGCATAAGGCAGATTTTGAAAATATGCCCCCGTATTGACCTCAATTTCTCCTAAACTCTCATGGTTTAACCACATCATTATTATAATCATTGCCGACCACAATCTGTGATTTTTGTGGCTCGCTTTGTGGTTAACATTGCGGTTTACATTATTTACTTTGTGGTCCATTTTAACCACTTTGTATTAGGACTACAGAAATTAAAAAAGGTTATTTGTTATTGTTTGGGTTCTCCCTGACTTTATTTAACTATTTACGTTATCGTCTGATGTTTTTTTTTCTTTCATTCATTTAAAACAACTTTTTCTATTAAGAATGCATGAAGTAAAAGAGAAACAAATTTTTCTTGCTTATTTAATTTCTGTTACCTTTTTTTTAACACTTAATTTGGTGCATTTACATTTATGCCCTTAATTCAAAAATAAGAAAATTATTATAAAAATTAATGTAGTTTATGATTATATAATATAAAGCATTTTTAGAACTTGCGAAAACAAATATAATATAATATAATATAATATAAAGATAATATGATATGATGGCTTTTGCCTTGAGTAGATGTATTTACTACTGCTTACAATTCTAGTGTTTATTGTATTTTCTTTTATAATTTCTTATTTCTATGTTTCCTCTATAGTATTTTGGTTCCCGTCTTATTTATTATTACTTTATGCAATACATTGCTTGATTAATTAACGTTATTGACTTATTCTATTTGTTCCTTTATATTATGCTAACATTAATAGAAAAAAAATTTTCTAATTATAATTGTAACTTAAATATTTGTTGCGTGTTTAAAATTATTGATAAAATTATTATACTTGATTGATAAAATTATTATACTAAATTGATAAAATTATTGTATTTTATTTTATTTATGCATTCAATTAATGCTACGAGTGTTGTTCCTACAACTTATAATTAATTCTTATCGATTATTATTCCAGATATATAATATTTAATTAATTTTATTGATTAATATATTTCCTTTAATATTTTATTATTATTATCGTTAAAATATTGTTTATAAATATGTGAATATTTATTTATTATAATTTTTTTTTTTGAATATTTTTTCTCTTTTTGTTAATTATTTATCCATAGAATGTTCCTTTTTCATAGCAATTTAAATTTAAAAAGAAACTTTTAATGATTCACAATAATTTTTTCTTTTAATTAGTGGTTCAATTTTTACTTATTTAACTATTTCCTGCTCCTAATCTTGTTTCTTTGCTTTAACTTCTGCTAATTAATTTAATTTACACCTCCATGTAAATTTATATCTAAAGTCCCTACAATGGTATAAACATTACCAATATTTATTTATTTATTCAATTATTATTCAATTATTCTTGGTTCAACATTAACCTTCAGGATTTCGTAATATCCTATAATTTATATTTAATTATTCTTTAATATTTCACGATTTTATTCCCTAACTCTTGGATTTACTTTTATAATAAAAAACTCGCTAATTTATTTTATTTAACCTCGACTGATACAACGTTATTATGATTGTCCTTTAAAACTGGCCGGATGGCTAATCATATTTCCGTTATTGTGTTTTTAATCTGACCTTAACTTCGAGTTTTTTAACCTACGTTATCTATATATTTTGTTATTCCTATCTTTCGTAATAATTTATTTCGTTATCAATGTCTCGATTTATTTCAATTTAACTTTTTATATTCGTATATTAATTCATTTATCATTTATTTTAATTCAGTTTAATATTTTTAATTATTTCATTTAATTTATCATTTAACCATGGTTTTCTCATTTATTTTGAAAAAATTTAATCAGTTTGTCGATGCGTATTTCTAAATTTTACTTGTTGACTTTATGTGACTTTTCATATTGATCAGATATTACTGGTCATATTGTCTAAAGAATAATTATTTTGCTTGGCTAATTGCAAAGAACTATTTACTTATTACAAGAATTTATTATACTTTTCGTCAATTCGGTTACTGATTTTATTTTTTCTCCATAACTGAGTTTACTAACCTTTGTTTCTTCTGTAGCAATCAATGGGCCGACGGATTCCTACGCTGGGGTGTTTGAAGGAATTCGATCACCTTCCAACGAGATCCCATTGACTGAGGGGTCGGCAGCCGCTTACAACCGAGTCTCTGACGTGTCCGTGCCTAGGTCTGACCGTCCTACACCGCCGCTGTTTTCTATCTTCACCTGGACTTTTTCTCCACTGGCCAATGTCAGCATTCCAAAACTGACTCCTTGTTCAATGTCTGTTGCCGCGTAACCTCTTTCTTTCTTCTTAAAGCAATATACAAGTCGTTCGCACTGTATTCCTTCTTTCTTTATTTTTTGCTGCAGTTTCCATGCGACGTAAGCTTATGTTACGACCGTAATGACCAGAAGTGTGACCAATTCTATTATTATTAATAGGTCTACTTCGTTTATCGTTTGTGCTCTCGCTACATGGATGAATCCAAGTTGCCTCAGTCCATTGTTTTTCAGTATCAATAGTACTGCGACTGTTGTGATTACGTTCCATACATAAAGTAATATGTCTCTATGGTATGTTAGTAATGGCCACTCAAGTGGTGTATTCTATATGCTGGACCAATCGATGTCCGACGTTCCACTTATCGATGAAAGGTTTAAATGTGGTATTTGATTTGTCCAGTTATGGTTTAAACATTCTGATAAGTTATTGTATGTAGGTTTATTTGCAGATAATAACGGATTTATTCGGAATGATTTTAAATTCGACCAGGTTGCTGGTAATACGTGTATTATTCCGAGTGTAACACTATCTTCTCCACATGGGATTCGTCTTGGAATTGTTTGAACGTCGTTCACGTACAACGAGCAGTTGCAAGGTAACTGAATTTGCAATGCGCCTGGTTGTCCTATATATATCATCGATATTTCTTATCTGCTTCGGACAGCGGATTTTGGTATTATTTTGTGGATGTGTAATCACATATGTGTCAGAACTCACTTACGATATTATCGTTGAGGTTGCTCTATAACATCGAAATGCGCATTCTTTTGAAATTTCTTCGGCTGTTGCGCCTGAATACATTTTAAAGGCACACTGTGGTCCGTACACTGCGTCTGATGAAAACCTTGGTAGATAACATAGTCTATCGTGGTATGGTCTACATTGATGTAAGCCCGCTCCTGATATTGGTCGCATTTCTTTATCGCTTACTGCTAGATACATCACATCATGCATGAAAATACACGTGTCATTTTTCCATGCGAAGGGTGTGGTCAGTAATTCCACAAGCTTCCATTCTTTGTGTATTTGAATTACTGGTATTTTTAGGTGTACTACTACTTTATTTTTGCTTATTCCGCAGTCTACAATTGGTAGTTTGTAATATTGCGACAATTCCTCTGCTGGTATGGCTTACTGCAGGCCATATTGACTTAATTTTGTTGACAACCTCTCCAAATCTTCTGCTAAGAATGCTGGTGTCAATAATATTGTTGGAATATTTCTTTGTTTGCAGGCGTGTAATATTTCATTTTGTCTTATTAATCTTGTTAAATATAATATTCTTTTTAAATTGTCGAAGTCGTTTAATAGTAATTCAATTGTTTCTTCTTTTGATTTTTGTAACTCGGTGATTTCACCTCTAATTTCTACTGCTAACTGTCGTATTTCATTGACGTGATCATTTAGTTCCGTGAATGCTCCTTGCACTTCTTTGTCGTACTTTATGAATTTGCTACTTATATCTGATAAGTGTTTGTATTGTGCGTGCATTCCGGCTTTCAGTACTCTTACTGTATTTTCGAGTGACCTCTCGTTCATTACTAGCGGTTTTACTTTTGTCTCTGTGATGACGCCACAACACCAGTTGAAGGCGTCGCCAATAAAATCTAGCGCTCTCTTGTTGCGGCGATTCTTCTTTTCTTCTCTGGTTGGTTCATGCCCGTAGATTTCCATGGGGGATGCAAAGGATAATTCTTGGGGATTGGATGCAGCACGTTTGTTTCGTTTTGTTGTGCTTTCAACTTCGATTTCTAGGAAATAGTTTGGATCCAAGGATTCGTCTATTTGGTTGTAGGTTCTATCGTATAGGTTTCCCATGTCATTTAATTTTGCACTGATGTTGCACCTCATTGGTTCATTCTTGCAACTGCTTGCTGGTCTTGTTATTTTGTCTCCATCTTCTCTGGATACCCAGTCGGCTTCGTAGGTTAGTGGGATCGTTGCCTCGTAGGTGATTGCCTCCGTCAGATCCTTCCAGTACGCCCCTGCTACCACTTGAACTGGTATCTCTTGCGTGGATACTTCGTAACTCGCCATCATTAGAAATCTGTAATTATAATTTATGTTGCTCTCATGAGCGTTAATATTTATTTGTTGCTTGGGATGGCATGACCATTATTTCTCTAAAAAGAATTTTTTTTTTCGATTTAATATCTCGTTTGTATTTTTTAGCAGTAAATTATTTTAACGTGATTAAAAAAAAAGATTTTTGTCTCCACCTCGTGGATTTATTTTTTAAGGTTTTATTTTTGTGTTTGTTAATTTTCAATGTTTTAACAACTGACGGAGTCAAGTACTTTTATTTTACTTTGTAATTGTTTATAACGCGTTGTGTCTTGCACAAATTATAGCTTTTATAATAATTTTTTATGCTTGCAATCTAACATTCTTTTTTCATCTCACAGTGTTTTTTACTCGATTGTAAGAATGTCTGTGATTAGTTTTATACATTGCTTTTTCGGCTATTTAATTTTATTATCTTTTCTACTTACAGGTTTTAGCTGTATGATTATTAGTCGGATATCCTCAGTGCGTTTGATATTCGAATTTAATTATTTGTTTTGAGTTTCTTTCACACTGATGACCTCCGCTATTTTGCATCTATTTATTCCTGAATGTGCTGCTGTTCTCTCAGTAGCAGTCGTCGCTCTCTCTGTATTTTGTAACAGCTGGAGCAGCGGCTACTTTGAAAAAGCCGTTGCACGGTGTATTTTCAACTTTATCTTGAGGATTTTAACTTATTTTGCGTAGTGAGTACTTCATTATCGTGTGTGTGTATATACATATGTATATATGTTTTTATAATTATTATTTTTATATATATATATTTTTTTTCTACTTAGTTTTCTCTGGCTGTGGTTGTCTCACTTTCCTATTGTTGGCAGGATTTGGATTCTACTTTTGATTCTGCTGAACTTGTTTGGTTTATGTTCGTAGTCTACTCACATCTTTTTTTTGTTATCAAGAATTGAGCGGAATACGTTCTTAAATCCGATATTTTATTTGCAACATTTCTCTATCAAGACGAAGATTTTTATTAAAAAGAAAAAAAAAATTTCTTTAATGAGCTTTGCCTGAGTTGTCATACTTCTGCAGCCACTGCTCATATTATTATAATGAGCAGAGGTCGCCGAAGTACGATTGTTCATGCTTTTTGCTCAGGTTCTTTTTTGTTTTAATTATGAGGACGACAAGGTGAGCTTCTTTGCTGTATATTGCTTCTTTACTCTTCATATTTGTTGATTATCTAGTTCCCGTTTTATCGTTTTATTGTGCGCCCTTCCCTGCGCAGTTAACAATTTTTCCCTGATGTTAAAAGTGGGCTCATCTCCTTGTCCCTCCTTTGGTTTTTTTTTTCTTATATTTTTTTTTTCTTATAATTTTTTCTTCATCTTCCTCATGGCATACACCCTTTCCCTGGCGCATGCCAATTCCGTTCCTTGATGGGCCCCGCATTGTCTCTGCGAGGGCGACTCCCCAAATGCCGGCTCGTTTGGCAAAAGTGTTATTTCGCCCCTGCAGCGGTGCCTCAGGAACCTATATATTGGCGAGTTGATGTTCTCCTTTAGATATAATCTGTCTAATCTCGCCATCTTCATGAGGAGTCGCGCGATCCCCCGGCTGTGGTTGATCATTCCATCCCCCCAGGCCAACCCATGGAGGTTCTGCCTCGCGTATCTGATATTGTTTAGGCCCTTCCCATTAACGATTCTCTCCGGAAACGGTTCTTGTAGGAGGAGGTGCATGCACTCTCCTCCGTCCAACATTGCGCCACCTCCTTTGGAGAGAACTCTCCGTTAATGAGGAAGCCCTGCATATTCTTCTTCCTCCGTTGTTGGTAGGCCTGGTTTTGTGGTTGTTCCACTGGCGTCAAATGGAGGCGTGCTTCTTCTGCTCTCGCCTCCTGGCATGCCGTGATCGCCCCTACGTTCTGGGCCACTTCGTCCAACCATTGTTCGTTTTCCATGGACTCAGCCCAGGATATCGTGCTCGCTGGGGTGGGTGGCCTCTGTGGCCAGACGTCCGCTGTAGCGGGCCCGCCCGATTGGCTGTCCTCCCGCCCGCTACTAGGTTCGTCCTCCACCCCGTTAACTGGTTCAATTGTCGGAATGGTGACCACAAATTGATGGGCGGCGTGCTGCTCCTCTGCCTCCTCGTCGGCGACCTCGAGGCTGTCCAGCTCCGCTACCCGGTTGAGAGCCTCCAGGTTCTTGGCCACCCGTTCTCTCCCCGCATCATTGCTGGAAGAGGTGACCTCTCCCAACGCTCTCACCCGCATCGTGGCTAGGGCTATGGCCATCAGAATCTCTGTTGTATGGTTTTCCAAACTGCATACTAGCAGATCTGCCAGGCCAACCCTACTCTCCACTCCCATCCTTTGGTAGCGAGCCAACTTACCTCTTGCCGTTGTCTCGTCATCCGTGATTAGCAGCACGTCGTCCGCTGCTCTCCTCACCAGTGGCCTAATGGTCCGCTCCAGCAGGTTCTCCCGGACTTCGTCCGACACCGACTCGTTCTTGTCCGCCGCCAGGAGCCTGGTCCCCCGAACCATTACCCACTGGGTGAGCCCCAGCGTGGTCACCACCTTCTCCTCCCATCTCTTGTTCTCTTGTTTCTCACTAGAAAATTATTAATGGATTTTTATAACCGTCATTTGGTATTGGTTCATACGTTCAACATCACTCGTTTAACATCACTCGTTTAACATCACTCGTTTACATCACAAATTCTCTGGTTAGCTTATATATATACCTATATATATATATATATATATATATATATATATATATATATATATATATATATATATATATATATATTATTATTATTTTTTTTTATATATTCTGTTTTGTTTTTAAGATATGTGTGTAATTTTTCTGTGTGTATTATTATGTTTATAAATATATGTTAATTAATTTAAAATTGTTTAATTTACGTGTGTGTATGTGTTTTTTTTTTCTACTGGGCTGAATGCGGTCCTGCCGCTTTGTGTTGTTCAACGACCTTTCTAGGCCGCAACTGATATCGTTCGTTGTCGTTGCGCGGTTCCCACTGCGCGAAATATGGTTTCATGCGTTCAACGTGAACTTCTTCAAATTTAATTTTATTCCCTTTTCCTTTCTTAACTATGTATGTTACATCCGATTTCTTCTCTATGACCTCGTACGGTCCGAACCATTTACATAATAATTTGTCGCATTTACCTACATGTCTTTCCGGGTTGCGAACTCCGACCTTATCTCCTATCTTATACTCAACCGTCCTGTGTTTTTTGTCATAACGACCTTTATCTTTTAACTGTTTCTTTTGTATACGCTCTTTGGCTTGTTCCCTAATCTCTACTAATTGTTCCCTAGTTTTAATAACTACTTCATTCTCAATCGGCTCATTTAATAGAGCTGCCGTAGGTAATATCGGATCGCGTCCGTAAATTAATTTAAACGGTGACATTTGAGTCGTGTCTTGTTTAGCTGTATTATAAGCTAACGTGACGTGGGCTAAGTATTCGTCCCAGTCATTTTGTGCTGTGTTTGTATACATGCACAACATATTTGCGATGGTTTTATTTAACCTTTCGGTTAAGCCGTTGGTTTGCGGATGGTATGCTGTCGTGAATTGACTATTAGACCCCATGCACCGCAATAGTTCGGTGACCATCTGCGATTGAAAAACTTTCCCTCTGTCACTTAACAGTACAAGCGGCGTACCGTGGCGACAGATTATCCTTTCCAAGATGAATCTTGCCACTGGTTCGGCTTTGCCACTGGGTAAAGCTTGCGTTTCTGCCCAGCGCGTTGCGTATTCTGTTGGGACTATTACAAAAAATTTTCCCCGCTTACTTCTTCTAAAAGGCCCCAACAAGTCAATTCCGACTCTGTCGAATGGTTGTCCGATCGGTATCGGGTGTAGCATACCCGCTGGCTTAACGTTTGTTACGCCTTTTCTTGCTTGACAATCCGCGCATCCTTTTACATATTTACTGACGTCATTTAGCATATTATCCCAATAATATCGTGTTCTTATTCTGTCGTATGTTTTAGCGAAACCTAAATGTCCGGCTAATGGTTCATTATGATTAGCGTATAAGATTTCTCCGATTAAATCTTGAGGCATCACTAAGAATCCTGACGCGCCGTCTAATTTAGGGTTGCGTTTGAATAAAATATTATTTCTAATTTCGTAATTTTTGGCTCTGCGTTGTAATAACGCATTTCCATAATTCTCGTCTTTTATTGCTTTAATTAATTCTTCTAACTTTTCGTCTTTAGCTTGTAATTCTTCCATGTCCGTTGGGATAACTATGTATGTCTCCACTTCTAATGTTGCTTCTTCGTCTGCTAGCGTCGCTATATGTAATGGGTTGCGTGATAGGCAATCTGCATCAATATGTGCTTTTCCACTTTTGTGAAAGATTGAGTATTGATAGTCTTGTATCTTCAAGCTCCATCTGGCCAATCTATTCACTGGGTCTCTGATTGATTTTAACCAACACAATGCGTGGTGATCTGTTGCGACTCTAAATGGCTTTCCCCACACGTATGGGCGCCACTGTCCTAGAGCATATACGAATGCTAAACATTCCTGTTGTGATGTACTATAGTTTGCTTCGGCTTTTGTCAACCTTCGGGAAGCATACGCTATAGGATGCCATTCATCCTTGTCTAATTGCAATAATACTGCGCCAAGCCCTTCTCCAGATGCGTCTACTCTAATTTCTATTTCTTTAGCTGGATCAAAATGTGCTAATACTGGGGTTGTAGTTAATTTATGTTTAAGTTCATTAAATGCCTCTAGTGCATTTCCTTCAATTTTAAATTTAACATCTTTTTTAGTCATTAAATACAAAGGTCTAGCAATTTTTGCAAAATTTTCTATGAATTTTCTATAGTAATTACAGAGTCCTAAAAAACTTTGTAGTTTTTTAACTTTCTGTGGGATTGGGAAATTTACTACAGCTTCAATTTTCTTTGCATCCGGACTAAGTCCTTGGCTCGTTACTCGGTACCCTAACAGATCAATTTCTGTTTGCAAATAGGTACATTTTGATGGTTTTAAGGTTAGTTTTGCTTCCCGCAAGCGTTCACATACGTGCCTTAGCTTGATTAGGTGCTCTGCGAATGTTTCGCTAAAAATAATTACGTCGTCTAAATAAATTAATACTTCTTTCCATTTCATGTCTTTAAATACGCTATCTGCCATCCTTTGAAACGTGGCTGGTGCTGAGCATAGCCCAAAGCTAAGTACGTTAAATTCGTACTGTCCGTCTGGCGTTATAAATGTTGTTTTCGTCTTATCTTCTTCTTTTACCGGTATTTGCCAGTATCCACTGAACAAATCCAGGCTGGAAAAATATTTTGAGTTTCCAATGTAACTCAGAATGTCTTCAATAACAGGTAATGGGTAGACGTAATTTTTCGTGACGGCATTTAATTTTCTATAATCGACACAAAATCTCCATGTGTCATCTTTCTTTTTAACTAATACCACTGGCGATGACCATGCACCGTAGGATGGTCTAATTAAATTATCTGCCAGCATTTCTTTGACTTGATGACTAAACGCGTAACGTCCGATTTCATCGACTATGATTTCCTTTTCCTCGCCAGAATATAAAATTTCCGACTTGGTGATAATAATTTTATTATAAAACCGCGCTTTTGTCATGCATCCGTCCTGTGGCATGTCGTCTAATCTTTCTAAAACCTCGACTTCCTCTGCTTCAATTTTTTCATCCTTATCTTTTAACTCTACCACGGCACGCGCGAAATTTATTTCGTATTCTTTATCTCCTAATTTTGCATTAAAAATAATCTTTTGGTTTTCAAAATCTATACAAGCTCTATTTTCCCAAAGGAATTGAGTCCCTATTAAAATATCACGGGGAAGGTCTTTCACTACTAAACAGGCTAGGTTTATAGTCCATCCCCAATTATGACTACCGTGCTACCCAAAACTTCGATTACATGCCCTCCCGTGGATTTGAGGACATGAATTCTATTTTCTTCGTTGTCTTCAGTGTGGCAGACTTTGACTATATTGCACGTAGCTCCTGTGTCAATTATTATCTCTATGGGTTTTGAATTTACAAGACCTTATACCGTTAATATTTTGCAAGTTGTCTTTGGGCCCTGGTTTTGGCTATACACAACACTATCGGCCATTAGCGTCGTGCATTGGCGTTTCCCGAATTTGTCGCCATGTTTTGACGAACATCGGTCTGTTGTGGCCTTTGTGGCCTTGGGCACATACGCCCTACGTGACCTGGTTTACTGCATTTAAAGCATATTGGTCTTCCGTCATGGGTACGTGTTAGACGTTGTTGAAAGCCCCGCGTATCTTGCGGTGATCTGTTACCTGTCGTCTCTCTTCCACGCCCCGAAAAATTATTAATGGGAGCTCTGTTCTGTGGTTGGTTTGAAAAACCACCTCTTATTTGTCCCGATTCATTTCTACCTGATGGGTAGGTCGGATAGTTTCTTTGCGTTTGATAACTACCTGGGTTCGCATAATTACTTTGGCCTGCCTGATATCTATTCTGTCCGTAGCCATTATTTCCGTAATTGTTATTCCCGTAATTGTTATTTCCGTAACCGCGCCCAACATAAGGTTGATTGTAGCGTGTATTACTATATCTCGCGTTATTTCTCATATTTGATTTATTTGTTCTTTGCCTATCTTCGCAACCGTGTGCTTGACTTTCTAATCTATCCGCTAATTTTTCAAACCGCAATGCTTGCTCTTGCATTGATTCTGCGCTACGTTCTGTGTCTCTCGCTTCTCTCAACGCCCGTTTGCGTTCTTGTATTATGCATAGTTTATCTATACATTCTTTGAGTTCTTTTAAGCTTTTTACTCCGAATGGTGCTAATTGCGTTTGTAGATCTGGGTCTAAATTTATTATTATTTGGTTCGTTATCTCCGCATCCGACAGCGGGATTTCAAATTGATTACATATATCCATCATTGTAAAATAATAATCGCGAGGGTCCTCGTCTTGGCCCTGTTTCAAGTTTCTAAATTTTTCATGCAAATTTTCCATGTGTCTGCGCGGTAGAAATGCCTTTCTGAATTCGTCTAAAATCTGTCTCCACGAGTAATCGCGTCCGTTAACATTAATGTTATACCATGTTTCTGCCGCACCAACTAGGTATAATTTAAAATATCGTCTCTTGAGCGCGTCGTTCCAACGGTTTGTTTCTGCCGCTGTATTAAATTGTTTAATAAACCTTGTTACGTCCTGCTTTGCCTTCGGGTCGAAGCTATCCGGAATTATGCATCTCAGTTTTTTGGTTTCGAACTTAGATCTTCCGCTTCGTCAATTAACATATTGTTATGTCCTTGCGCCATATTTACGCTAATGTTATTTATGTTTTCTGCGTTTGATATGTCTAGGTTTTCAAATCCCGAATGCAATAGTGAAGAGTCTCTAGTGTTCGCGCTTTCTATACTTAACTCAACTTCTGAATTACTAGATTCTAACGCGCCTAACGTCTATCTGGGGGTGTGAATTGATTAATTATTTGTGTTTCGTTGCTAGCTGAAGCTACGTTTCTACTACTTGTTCCCGCTGAAGGGGTTCTCAACATATTATTTGTTTTTCCCGTTAATACTAATCGCGCTGTGTTTGAATTGTTTTCGCGCGGTCGTAAATTTTTTACGGCATTGTTACGCCTACATAAGTAACATTTTTACGAAAAACTTCACGGAGCAGTGTAGTTTAACCATTAAACCTTGCATACTTTTTAAAAAGAATGCATTACCGTTCCTAACTATTGTTTTATTTTTTTAGCAATGTAGAATATTTTAGAATAGTGGCACAGACTAGTAAAGAAGTGTTCTCCGTTTTTGAGTGGGAGTCATGGGTGAGTAATTGTCGCGTAATTCTATACTGCAGACATATATATATATATATATATATATATATATATATATATATATATATATATATATATATATATATATATATATATATATATGTATATATATATATATATATATATATATATATATATATATATATATATATTGTCACGAGCTGGGGGTTGGCTGTGACGTGATTCTATTAACTGAATTGAGGTACCAGCCAAGACTGTAACTTCTGCAGGGTTTATATCATATCATGAGTCAAGCACGAGAGGATATGAAGGGAGTTTACTAAGTCATAACACAATTATACATTTATACGTTTTAGTTTGGTGTTTATTGAAATAAAGTTACTTACAGCATTGCGTTTAAGGTACACATGTTACACTGATTCTAGCGTTAGGTTTCGATATAAAGTTTATCGTAATCTGGCAGTGACTATGAAAGACTCTGTGAGACTGTCCAGCTTGTCTCTTCCCGGTCCTTTATATAAGATTGGATTATCCCGGGTGTGGGTTTTGTGGTTTGCTGAGGTAACCTTGGCCTTGCACTTGGATTTATGACATCAGTATAATCATGACGTATCGGAATGTCGTTGTATGATAGTATTGGGAAATCGTTATTGTTGATTAGGTTTACGAAATGCTTGTCGAGCCCGATGGACCAGCTAGTTGTGAAATCGTGCACGTGGATGACCTAGGTGTGAACCTAGCGTGGATCCCACGGTGGACTAGATTTGGCTCTAGCGTGGCACGTGCGTGACAATATATATATATATATATATATATATATATATATATATATATATATATATATATATATATATATTTATATATATATATTCATATATATCCGTTTTTGAGTGGGAGTCATGGGTGAGTAATTAATAATGTGTATATAAATATATATATATATATATATATATATATATATATATATATATTTATATATTCATATATATCCGTTTTTGAGTGGGAGTCATGGGTGAGTAATTAATAATGTATATATAAATATATATATATATATATATATATATATATATATATATATATATATATATATATTTATATATTCATATATATCCGTTTTTGAGTGGGAGTCATGGGTGAGTAATTAATAATGTATATATAAATATATATATATATATATATATATATATATATATAAAAATAAATAAATACATATATATATATATATATATATATATATATATATATATATATATATATGTATATATATATATATATATATATATATATATACCTTTTGTATATATATATATTTAGTTTAACTATTTCGATAAGTACAATACCATCTAGTTGAGTTAGCACCAATAGAGCTAATTGGACAAGCACGCTTGCCGGAGGGCGTTTGACTGACGCCAGAAGATCAGCTGGTTGGCAAGTCACTTGGGTGCTCAGTCTCGGCAGGGTGCGGTCACAGCAGTTGGAACGAAAAGTTAAGCCATTTGGTTTTTTTTTTCTCATTTTTTTTACTTGTTTTGCCACGTGGAGCTCTAAACCATTTTATTGTTGATAGCTCAAAAAGAAGCAACGTAGTTCAGATAAGTACCTTGTTTTCTGATTTATATATTTTGGGGTTGAGTTAACTCCCAACTCAGGGGAAGTTGACCTTTTGGGTGGAGGGTCATGCGCGTTCAGTATCTGTTTTATTCCTCAATTTGCTCGCGAGTGGGCGTCTACGCTGAGGAGATTATCTGTAATATGTATTTTTGTGAAATCCTCGCCCTACCGTGATAACTCAAGGCTACACAGCGAATACAGCGTCTGATCAAATTGTTCAAATACGCCAGAGTTTTGCATGTGCTGAATTCTATCAGATTCCGGGTAAATAAGTAAATTTTAGTGTAACTTTTATTTTTAGTCGCTATTGTGTAGTTCTTTTCTAGTTATATTTCCTCTTATTTTATCTAAGTTACTGCGTAACATTTATCATTCCACGTTGAGTATCGCGTCCCGGGTCCTGTATGTTACTATTTCATATGTAGCACATTCTTTGCATCGTAGGTTATCGTGGGTTCGCTTCCAGGGAACGTTTGTGGTTCCCCCACGAACTGACGCTTTACAAGATCTGGAAAAGTTTCATGGAAGAAATAAGCCTTGCCGTAGAACCGATAACGAACCAGTAGCCTACCAAGCAACCGAGTTATACCCCAATCAACGGTGGACACGACACGCTACTTGCCGAAGCCTTGGACTGGTATCACTTTGATTCTAACCTTTATTTGATTTTGTGCGAGGGCTTCTCTTTACAGTTTTTTTTTGTTACCTTCAATTCAGGGCCACATATGTATATTATTGTTAAGTTTAATTTTAGTCGCACTTAGGTTTTAGCGGCGCCTATGCCTAGTTATGTCCTCTTTTATATTTTCTGTGTCAATATAGCGGGTTAACTGAATTCAGAATCGATTATTTATCCACGACGCACAGATTATATTCTGTCCGATTCCCCTTTACCACGACCACCACCTATTGTTCACGCTAGTCGGGCATACCATCTTTTAGCCAACAAAAGCCGTCGTCACAAATTGACGCCCAACGTGGGGCCTTATTTACTTTTCCTTCTCTTTAAAGCCCACTTAACCCTTAAACTCGTACCTGCGCTCTTCAAAAGTCTTTGTGAATGGGATAAATAACCCGGTTTAGTTTCTTTTGCTTCATTTAATTTATTTATTTATTCCATTATATTTTGTTTTATCAACTATTAGTAATCAGAGTGTCTTGATTTGGTTAGACGCTGATACCTGGGTTTTAATTGCCTGCATATTGTCACTGCGCCGCGCAGCACCCTATTTAGTTAATATTTTTTGTGTATATTGATTTTTTTTGGAGGTAATCATTGGGTTACCTTGTTTTGAATATCCTTGTCCGGACCATTTTGCCTATCGTTATTATTGCCTCCGACTTTAACGGTTTGAAGCATGACGAACTCGCGTATGAACTTCTACAGCATGGAGTGCAGAACGGCTGTAGCCTAACCACTAGACAAGCTCTGAGACAAATTATACGTGTTTCTGAAACCCCGGAAGTAGATATTGTCTTGAGCGTTAAGGGAGAACTCGCGCCTTGTACTCAAAAACTGAAAACACTCACCACGCTTTTGGCAACTCTCACGAGTCCGTCCGATAGTCCGGCGATTGTCACCTTTTACAACCGTCTCGCCCATCTGTTATGGTGCATCCTCCGCCTCGCGGACGTCACGAATGCCTCGCCTCGCAATCTTTTACTCAAAGAAATCCGCGCTCTAGACATGGCACTTTCGATGCGGCCGCATACGTCCGCTATGTCCTAGCCACGTTCTAAGAATGCGGATACACGTGACACTAAACATAACTTTGTTCCCATCTACAAGTGGGGTAATCAATTCTCTGGCACCACCTCAGTTGTTGAATTTCTGGAGTGCATGGACGAATTGCGTCATTCTAGAAATGTGTCTATAGAAGACCTGTTTCAATCCGCTAGCGACTTATTTTCTGATTCTGCGCTGTTATGGTACTGCGCTAACAAAAGCCACGTTACCAACTGTCATATGCTAGTCGATCGACTACGATTTAACAACTAATGGTTCGATTATAAACATCGGTTGTTGCACCCGATCCTACAGCGAAAACAAACACTTTCTGAGAGACCGAGCGATTTTATCACCGGCATGCAAATCCTGTTTCTCAAGGCGGTCGGAGCAAGTTTCGGAAGAAAAACTTCTTGAAACAATAAAATATAATCTCTCTTTATTTTATGCCGAACATGTGGCTACACTAGACTTTCGCTCGATCGTCCAACTGCGCACAATCTGCCAGCGACTGAAAGCCGTAAAGCTAAACTCCATGAACCACTCACCGTCCACCCAGGCAAGGTCTAATGTCCACCCACCTCAAGGACAGAGTCCCGCCCGCTCACGCTCTGCGT